>JAOPHQ010001204.1:25000-98651 GCA_030340625.1 Merluccius polli
CACACACACACACACAACCAGAGGACCCTCACAGCCAGAGGTGAAATTCCACCAGTAATGGCCATCATGATCATCATCTCCTGTTCCCGCTCCACCACAGTGTGAGCTCATCCACACGGAGCAGCGCGGTCCGCAGCCCTGCTCCGGCAGCCTGTATTCAGAGACACAGGCAACGGGTGTAGCTTTGTGTGCACTTCTGTGGATTCATAACGAGCTGGTTGCCATGACAGCACCAAACAGCAACAATATTTTGGCTGATGAGACTAGTCTTAACAATAAAAAACAAAACACAAGAAGATGAGAAACGGGGGGTGAGAGACAAAGGAGAGACAGGATGGGTTGAAATCTAAGAGGAGAGATAGCAATATGGAGAACGCGAGGGAGAAAATATTATGCTTTTGTATCCGAGTACATAAGGGCCCTCGTGTCAGGGTACACAAACACAGTTACCGGTGTGATTTAATGTGTCGTACGAGTGGAGCATCCATCCTACTCAGAACAAAACCCAGTTCAACCCCACCACTTGGGATGCCACGGAATCTACTTGTTGTTGATTTTTCATTTTTTCGCCCGTCTGTCGCTGGTGAAATGATTGCACTCGGCTGCAAGGAGGCGTGATCTAACTCTACATATACACACACGTGTATAAAATGCGGTGTTGTTTTTTTTTTGTGCTGCACATGTTTTTATGTAATTTATGCACTTCTTTGTGTGGCTGTCCTCACATCCAGACTCCAGATACAACCAGGGGAGAGAGGGTCCGACATAATTGCGTGCAGTGAGAAAATATGAAAAACGAAATCCATTGAATTCTAAGATTGAAAAATCTTACAGGGTTGAGGTGAGCGAGAGAGAGAGAGAAAATGAGAGAGGGAGAGAGAGAGAGAGATAGACACACGCACTGATAGAAAGCGAGGGCGGACTTTGAGGTGGGTGAGAATGAAAGGCATGTGTCGAGATAGAGAGTGACATGGTACGAAGCGGCAGACAGCGAGCGCCAAGAGGCCACAGTGTCGTCTCCCCTCCGGTGGGACGGACGTGTGAACAGCCATCGGTCAGATGATTAGGGGAATGGCCACCCACACACCTATGTTATCTGAATGGCACAATGAGTGCTGGTCACACACACACAGACACACACACACACACACTACTGCAGAGGTGCCGACAGACAGGGAACAGCCTCCACCAAAAGGTCCATGTGAAGTAAATTGCTTTTCTTCCTTTTTCCGGTGTCAATGTAATCATAATCTGCAGTGTCTTTTTTATTTTAAGTACATATACATATACACACATATATAGACACATATACTGTATGTCCATGTTGGAGAATACCCTAATTTCATTAGGGTTTCACCATGGCTACGAGCAATTATTTTGGAGAGAATTGATTTGTTGCCTGGAAGAAAAGACTTCAAGATGACTTCAAGATGACTACAGGTTTTGTGCTTGAGGACACACACAAACACACACGATGACGTTGAGCAAGTGGGTAAACGGATACACGATCATGTTGTGTGTGAGCAATTGATTTGCATGTTTCATACAAAAGCAGCCACGATTTAATAATAAAGCTTGACTATCGGTGAGAACCACTTCCTGGTACAGCTGATACGATACGCTCATTGAGTGCAAACCTATCAGGATGGTGTATCAGGAAGGTGGGGGAGGGGTGAAGTATTACCCAGAGCAATCCATTTACATTCTCCCTGAGAGGGCTATTAAACACACTGCCTCTGTAAACACATGCACCATACAAGTGTGACCAAAAAAAAAAGCCTTTACACCCTAATTCATACAAGCACACACACACATACACCACTGATTTTCTATCACTTCAGTTCAGCTGATGTATGAAGAAGAGCAGAAAAAATCCAATTAGTTCTTTTGAAAGAGCGATAGATTGTTCATTTTTAATTACTACTCTGCTTCGAGTGTTGTAATGCATCAGCCACTTTTGCATTCATAATGCAGTCCAATGGAGCGAGTGGCAATGGGCCTTGACTAATTCAATTGGTGTTTCTGTGTTTGGAGTAATAGATCTTAATCAAGTGAGCACGTCTGCAACGCACCCACAATGCGTCTAGAGTATAGACGTAGAAGTATCGTCCGTGTAGCCGTCCTATTGGTTTACTGACAGGGCCGGTATAAAGCCGTAGATTTACAGGCACCACCATTGCTTGAGATTTATATTTAGCCCATTTTGGGGCAGGAAGTGAATGGCCACCTCGCAGTAGTTTATTACCAAAACACATTCATATTAAATTCTTAATTATATAAAACTGAGATCCTTACCAAAAAAAAAGATTCCCTTTGTATTACGAGAATTAAATCACATTCTTCCCACTGACCTACCATCTATAGGCCGTTACCATCTAGAGGAATTACATGTTTGTCACTTCCACCAGGGCTTTACAAACAGGCAGTCATGTCTGCCGCTTGGTCTGGAGGCATGCGGAACGCTGTGGCACACCACCATGCGTCTGGAGGCATGCAGAACGCTGCGACACAGCACCATGCCTCTGGAGGCATGCAGAATGCTGCAACACAACACCCACCATGCGTCTGGAGGCATGCGGAACGCTGCAACACAGCACCCACCATGCGCCTGGAGGCATGCAGAACGCTGCAACACAGCACCCACCATGCGTCTGGAGGTATGCAGAACGCTGCAACACAGCACCCACCATGCATCTGGAGGCATGCAGAACGCTGCGACACAGCACCATGCCTCTGGAGGCATGCAGAATGCTGCAACACAACACCCACCATGCATCTGGAGGCATGCAGAACGCTACAAAACAGCACCCACCATGCGTCTGGAGGCATGCAGAACGCTGCAACATGGCACCAACCATGCATCTGGAGGCATGCAGAATGCTGCAACACAGCACCATGCATCTGGAGGTATGCAGAATGCTGCAAGACAACACCCACCATGCGTCTGTGAGCATGCAAAACACTGCAACACAGCACTCACTATGCATCTGGAGGCATGCGGAATGCTGCAACACAGCACCCACCATGCGTCTGGATAGATGTGGAGCGCTGCAGGTCAACACACTGGATGGATGTTACCTGTATGAAATGATTCCCTCATTCAAGCGCATAGCTGATTATTGTATACTGTTGGCAGTCACCATTTACTTGTGGAAAACTGTTGTTCTCCATCTGCCAAAGGTGTGCATAAACTCTCAGATATCTACTTGGTGTAGATAATGTCTTCACCAAAGGAAATAGCTGCGCATTAATGCTCACTACACTACGCTTTATGGTGGTGCATTCTCCTCCTTTTCCTCTTCCTTGTGTGTATTCTGTGGGCCAAAACAGTAAGGAGGGAATCTCCCATGAGTCAGAATTACACCGGTGTGCTCTTCTAATGCATTGTTTTCTATTTTACAGTTGCTTTTAAGATTTTCTCTTTTCTAATCATTTGCATTTGCAAACCAAATGAGACAGCCGGGCTTTATGTGTTTATAGACTTCTCTTCTGCATGGAGCCATTTAATGCAGATACAAACAAATATCCAATGAAGAGAAAAGTGAAGGAAATATACAAACAACTTAAAGACCTCACCATATGCTACAGAAGTCCATGAATCAACACATGGAAACATGGAAAGTACTCCATTAAGGGAAAGGTTCAAACATAAACCCAAAAGGAGTAATCTAATATTAACTTAAACTAGGCCTTTAAAATAAAAAAATTTTGTGTGGACAATGTGAATTTGATTGTGGAACAAGGTGTGGTAATTCGGGACAGTTTTACCCCTGTTCTCCCGCTGGTTAGTACGGCCAAGAGAATTACTCTCTCCACCCTTCCTCCATTTCTTAGGAACAAAGTATTGGAGAGGGAGCTGGGGAGACAATAAAAGATGAAAAATGATCTCTCTGGGCTGTAAATCCCCCCTGCTAAAACACATGGTGTCTTTCAGAAGGCAGGTTTTCATGATTTAAAAAAATGAAAACAGCAAACCGAATCTGGTTTTCAAATTCAAGGTGGATGATTTTTATTACACTATTTATGCCACTTCAGATACTGTGAAGTGTTATGGGTGCGGGATCGAGGGTCATTTGATCGGGTTCTGCCCTGAGAGAAATGTGTCTGAGCCCAACGCCTTCGTCACCCAAGGCAGGTACAAGTGGCCTAGACTCTCAGGATAAACAAAGGAAAATCACTGTGGTGGAGGAGGCAGGTAAAGATTTGGTGGTGAAGGAGGCAGGTAAAGAAACGGTGGTGAAAAAGAAGGCTTTGGTGAAAAATACCGCGGTGAAGGATAAGGAGGAAGGTAAGGTTGCTGTGGTGGAGGATAGGAAGGTAGGTAAGGTTACTAAGGAGAAGGAGTCCGTCAAGACTACTGTGGTGGCGGATAGGAAGGCGGTGGTGTAAGGGTTTGGTGGTGGAGGATGGTGTTTAGCGTCTTTAGAGTTAGGGTCCGCCTTTATGAAGGCCTACCAATGGTAGAGCAGGAGTCCATTGCAGAGCTGGAGGCAGCAATGTCTCCTGGTGAGCTGTATGTCTGCAGAGCTCAGAAAATGGAAAAACTCCAGGTATAGATGCTCTACCTGTTGAATTTTACAAGTCCTTGTGGTCACTTATTGGGGAGGATCTGCTGTGCTCAGAGGGAAGCTGCCGCTGAGCTGCAGGAGAGCGGTCCTCACCCTACTACCTAAAAAGGGCAACCTGCAGGAAATAAAAAACTGGAGGCCTGTTTCACTACTGTGCACCGACTATAAGCTCCTCTCTAAGGTACTAGCTATTAAGGTACTAGTCATTGTGACCAAATCTACTGTGTACCTGGCAGGTGGATCAGTGACAATGTTTTTCTGATTCGGGATATTTTGAACGTCTCTGGTGCATTGGGAATTGAAACTGGTCTTATTTCCATAGAGCAGGAAAAGGCATTTGACAAGGTTGAACACCAGTATTTGTGGCAAACTTAATGATGGTTTGAGGTCCAGAGAGGAATTAGGCAGGGCTGTTTATTGTCGGGAATGTTGTATTCCCTGGCTATTGAGCTCCTGCTACATAAACTTAGGGCCGGCCTCTCTGGTGTTGGCATTCCTGGTTATAGCACACTTTTTAAACTATCAGCCTATGCTGATGATGTGGCTATTTTAATTATAAAATAGGAAGACATTGATATTTTAGTTGAAAATGTGGGAAAGTTTGCTGTTACTTTATCTGCTAAGGTTAACTAGGGGAAGAGCGAAGCACTAATGGTTGGGGATGGGTTGAGCAGTTAACTCATTTAACATGGGGGAGTGTTTTGGAAGAAGTGAGGGTTGAAGTACTTGGGTGTGTTTTTAGGGGGATGAGTCTTTTAAAAGCAAAAACTGGGAAAATGTTTTTGAAAAATACGAACCATCCTTAAAAAAAAGTTGGTGATCTGCAGTGGAGGGTTTTGCATGGCATAGTGGCTGTCAATGGTTTTATTTCCATTTTATATCCCAATGTCACATTCTTGTGCAGTTGAGGGAAACAGTCTTCCACTGTTTCCAGGACTGTTCCAGACTGGTGCCTCTGTTCCTCCTGCTAGAGAAACTTTTTGAGTCTTACGAAGAGGTGTTTTCCAGACAAATGTACATTCTGGGGTAAAAAAATACACCCAAAAAGGGTAGAACAGTCCGTGTGCTGTGTTTTTCTGTTGTCGAAAATGTCGCTTTATAAATAAGTGCTGTTAAATCTCTCTCTCTCTCTCTCTCTCTCTCTCTCTCTCTCTCTCTCTCTCTCTCTCTCTCTCTCTCTCTCTCTCTCTCTCTCTCTCTCTCTCTCTCCCCTCCGAGCCCAGAGCAGGCCACACGACAGAGGTCTCCTCTTCCATCACGAATAACAAAACACGTTGACAGTTGTCACCACGCCATACTTCTGATGCGTAACATGGTGAGTGTTAATAGGTCATCGCATATGTCTTCATTGTTGTCATTGCAGGCCTCTGCATCTGTGCGAACACTGTGTTGTCTCAGCTTCCAGTACCAAGAGCCCTGTTCTTACTCTTCCCCTCACTCACCCCACCTCATCTCATCTCCCCCACCCCATCCACCCATCACCATGAGCGCAGTGGCAGACGCCACAGGGGAGGGCGGCGGCAGCAGGAAATGAGGAGTTTTGACGAGATAAGCCGCAACGTTCGCAAGATACCGTTCCCTGGCAACAGGTGAGAACCGAACACAATAAAAAAAAACAACGAAAAAAACGATGATGTGGGAATAGGATCACACTAAGGGAAATATATTTATATATTTATATATATATATATATATATATATATATATATATATATATATATATATATATATATATATATATATATATATTATTCCTATATATTCCTTTTAATGGAAACTAGAAAATGCGATAGACATCTGTGTAGAGTGGAGGTTGTGCGAGACTTGTCACTACTTACTTTCTAGGACAAGTGTGGAGTTTATCGGTATATAGCCACTCTGGTGGCCATGTGAGTATCTGTATCTATACAGCGGCGGAGGGGAGAGCCAGGACTCTAAGCCGATCATCCATTCTGCATCCAGGGTGCCCCACATGTTGATAAAATGGTTATTAAACCTGAACCTCGACACCAAACGGCAGTGAAATTGATGCCGGTCTAGCTTACAGTGAGCCCTCAGAATCCCCCGATTCCAAATTATATCAAACACGGAGCTGCTAGGGAAGTTGTTGGGTTTTTTTGGAAAGGAAAAACAAGACACTTTCATCACAGTGTGAATATGTATAAAAGCTATTTTTACAGTTGGGGAGCGCTCGATGTAAGCTGCAAATGTGGCGCATGCCCAAGAGATTTGAAAAGAATGAGCGCATTTTAATATTTTTCCAACATCATACACATTATTTAGGTTAAAACATTCAAATATATGGGGTTAGGGGGGAGTCTCATGTCGAAATTGACCACTTGATGGTGACGTTCATACATAGAAAAAGATATATACCGTATGTATGCATGTGCGTATGCGTGTGCACGTGCGCATGCGTGCGTGCGATAAATCCCTCTTTTGATACACATGTAACGCCACATGTTTGTTGGCCGCTCGTTGTGCCCGAGGAAATAAACAAATACATTCAATCGAATCACGGCTGGATGGTTTCAAGTCAAACAACGACGACGACAACAACAACTCCTGTCCCAGGGTGTGAACCACCTGAGCAGAGCTCTGTGGGAGCACTTCCTCCCACTCTTCCTACATGTATTGAGTTTGGAAACAGCCAACGGACCAATCGATGGCTGCCGCTGGGTCTTAATGGTACCGAGTGCAGTGTTGCTTACCGGCACATCCCAACGGCCATTCGCACGCTGTCATCAGCAGGCACAGGCACAGGCGCACGCACACACGCACATGCACACATACAGACAAACACAAACAAACAGATTGCCGTGACAACATGTGTGTGCTATTATATCGGGGGAATGGACGCTTTTGCTGTAAGCTCCAATTCGCACAGGTAGTTATCTGTACACAGCCCATTTAGCTGTTCATACACACCTAATGTCACCTATCCATCAATTTGTGCCACAACACAGCCACCCATCCCCCCCCCCCCACACACACACACACACACACACACACACACACACACACACACACACACACAGGGGTGTGGAAACGAGCACACAACACATGTCTAATGCACCTAATCACACCTCCATCATTATGATGTGATGAAGGAGGAAGGGTGTACAGTGCATTTTACGCGCTCCGGCTCCTTGGGGAAATTCTCCTTGGAGAGAAGGGACGAGAAGGAGAGAGAGATTGGGTTCAGTCACTGCTTGAGGCGAGGCTTCTGGTCACCTATTCAGCATCAGGGGATGGGGCTGGGCGGTGGCGGTTTGGGAGGTGGAGGCGCAATCACAAGGCATCATCACCGCAGAGGTCAGGTCTCATTTTTAAAAAACACATCCCGGACATCATTAGCTGGGAGTGGTGCTTCCCGAGCACATGGCTTTCTGGCAGTAATGGCCCCGTGGCGGGCGCCAGGTCGTTATAGAGCATACGTTACGGCCGAACCCGTACCCGCTCTCTCGCGAAAAAACACACACACACACACACACACACACACACAAGTTTCTGTGATTGCAAGAGGGCTTTAGCGATCCACTCGAGAGCTCACATCCGGAGGTAGGAGAGGAGGTGCTGTGAGAGCAAAGGGATAATACCAAATATAATTAAAACAGGCTTTTTCCAAATTTCCATTAAGAAAAGTACATCATCGTCTGTGGATGTCTCCATATATCTTCATATATCTCAAATTTCCTCTCTGTGACCTTCAGTACCTTTCATAATTTGATGTATATTATTTTATGTTTATCAGTATTTTTTTATTATTTATTGACATTTGATTTGCTCGCAAAGCCAATATAGGGCCTCTCGTCAGTAGCATGTTCAAACTGTCTGTCTGTTTGTTTGTATCTATCACCGGTACGGGCAAACATACATTTGAAATGTATAGATTATGACAGACTTCGATAATAATTATTACTGATTACTTATTATGACTAGTAATAATAATTATTACCATGACTTTTAACTGCACGTTTTTGTTTTAGTTCATATGTATGTAAGTTACCTAATGTCTATAGAATAAAAGCAATCCTTCCATGACCTGATCGGCCCTGGGAATCATGCTCTCTAATCATGTTTGGTCTGTGCCGGCAGGAAATTACAACGAGAGGACATGAGGTCAAATTTACTGAAGTTTTATTAATAACATAAATAATATGTCACCATCGGGCCAAAGAGCTAACTGTAGCCATGAAAGACCACTAGTGTGCAAAGTTACATAGTATCTCTTTGAAATTCCTCATTTACAGTAACGTCTAAAAAAGAAATTGAATGTGGAAACATTTTCTAGTTTTGACAGCAAAGTTTTCTCTTCATTTACCAGCAAGAGCTGGAAATCAATACCAACCAAGAGGCTACCAACCCCAGATGGAAGATAATGTATGAAAACATTGTGTCATATGTCTGCAGACATGAAGCAACATGCACTTTGTATGGAAGCCCACACAGAGATAACTACACTGTAGATTTGGACAGGGAGCACATCTGCTGAACGCTCGCAGGTGGTTGTGAATCAATACTGTTTTAATTACAGAGGGATTTCCACAGGCTTTTGCATAAGCCACAAAAGTGTTCCCTTAACCTCACTGTAATGAAGTCTTAAGCTGTTTTCTGCTAACAGAAGAGTGGTCAAACTAAAGAGCTGAACCCAAATTGATCGGCCATGTCCAGCTGAATGCCATCATTATCTTACCTATCGATACAGTTGAAAGCGGGCGGGGAGGATCTTTCCGTCTACTCCTTTATTTTGTCTACCGCTTTTCTTTTCGCCCCAAAATAAATGAATTAGCGAAGATGTCCGGGCAGCAGGACTTCCGTCTCCACGGCGGCGACTGACGTCTGCGGTGGTGCGCTCTCATAATAGAAATAAAAATAAAGGCCAGTGAAATCAAACAGGGTTAACATTTCACCCATTCAATGTATAATGCATAGAAATGTGTTGACGGGCCAGAGGATACACAGCCCTTTATCGCAGCGGTTCACATTTACTGAGAGGCAGCAGCTGCATTAAATTA
Organism: Merluccius polli; assembly: GCA_030340625.1. Lineage (NCBI taxonomy): Eukaryota > Metazoa > Chordata > Actinopteri > Gadiformes > Merlucciidae > Merluccius > Merluccius polli. Next base: position 34,587 of record JAOPHQ010001204.1, read on the forward strand.
CATTGAATCATACATGGACACATTAAACTGTATATTTAAATTCATGCTCCAATGGATTTACAACTTATTGTGTATGTAAGTGCAACAGGAGGGAGGGAGGGAGGGAGGGAGGGAGGGAGGGAGGGAGGGAGAGCGACAGACAGACAGATCTGTAGACACGAGGATTGTCACGATAGAGAGCACTATACGTTCTATTAAGGGATCAATATACAATATAACCCTTCCCCACCGCCCCTCTCCCCTTTTTATCTTCCTACGCCAGCTCTCGTGGCCCTGCTGTTATCCAATCAGAGGAGCCATACGTACGACTGGGGAAGACCCCCCACCCCCATAGAATCAACATGTCTCAGCTAATCACAGAGTGAACTTCCTGCGTCGTCGCCACCGGCCCTCCCTCCCTCCCTCCCTCCCTCCCTCCCTCCCTCCCCCCCCAATTACTCTCCACCGCCTCCCTCCTCCGTCTTAATCACTGGTCCCTGCCCCCCCCCGCCCTCCGCCCTCCATCGCCGCTTGGCTGCGCTGCCAAGCTGAGGGGCTGGACTGTGTGTGTGTGTGTGTGTGTGTGTGTGTTGGGGACTGCATGGGTGCGTGTGTGCGTGCATGCGTGCGTGTGTGTGTGTGGCCCAAGGCAGCATGATTAAACAGTGCTTCAAGGAGTCTATGTCTCCTCTGAAACAAGGTTCTACTTGACATCTGAGGTCTATGTTGTTTTTCCGGTGAGTCACACCAGCCCTGGCCGGCCAGCCAGAAAACCATTTAGCTCAATGAACCAGAAGATTCTTTTTACTTTAAACTGAGGCTTTGACGTTACACGCGAATAACGAGGAGTTTGTTTTTATCCATGTTATATTCTTAACATTTGGGTATACACTGTGGTTTGTTAGAATATCTCGTACACGTGGGTGAGAAGTCGTTCCAATAACTCATTCACTCATTACTGTTCCCCATATCTTCTGATCTGTTGGCTCTCTTTTAAACAAACCAAACGCAAACTGTGGTGGGGGTCACAGAGCATGCTAATTACAGAAAAGCTTCACAATTAATCAAAGTGATGACCTCAGGCCCAAGACAATGCAGGACTATATATTTAGCAATTAAGCTTGTAAAATCATAATCCTTTATGATAATCTATCATCTCTAATTCTCTGACTTGTCAGACTTTGTCAGTGAGAGGTCAATGAGTGGCTGGATCTGTGTGTGTGTGTGTGTGTGTGTGTGTGCGCGACATAGAGTCCAGATACAAGAAAGAAACCTTAATACAGTATTGCTTATGCACACACACACACACACACATATATACTCTCTCTCTCACACACACACACACACACACACACACACACACACACAGCTGGATAATCTCTAAGCCGCTAACTGAGAAATAGGAAAAAAGTGCAGCAGAACTTAAGGGGCTCAGAGTAAGCCTTTTGTGTGTCCAGAGCTTTTGTGTGTTGGAGAGGACCGGAGCAACACAAGTATCAGCTGCCAATCAGCACCCGGAGTGTCCTACATTTCAAGTTGTTTCCAATTCTCTCCTCCGCACTTCTTTCCATCCTAGATAAGAGAGAGAGAGACAGACAGACAGAGAGAGAGAGACAGAGAGAGCGAGAGGAAGAATCGGCTTCTTAGCAAGCCAAAGTGAAACGTAGCAGAATCAGCCATTTAAAAATGAGCTTTTTCAAAAATCAGCCATTTACATAATGCCGGTGTCAACATGACATCACATACGTCGGGATAATAGGAGCTAAGCTACAGCTGATTAAAGGGGGAAAAGCAAGGGGAAGAGAAAATCCCCTCTGAGTCGCCGTCTCCAGAACCGTTGTGTGTTAAATGCGTGTTGTATATGACACAAATTGGGTTTCAACTTAAATGAGACAAGCGTATAATTCTTGGCCACTATGAGGACGAACATACACACGTACACACAGATAACGGTCATTCGCGACAAATGATGGGCTTCTGCGCGGTATCCATACTGAAGAGAAGAGTGCAGTTGCTTACATAAAAATGAAAAAATTAGCATCAACATTACATTCTCAGTCGGTCACTATTTTATTCATATTCATTAGTTACTCTCCAACTCTCGCTTATCAATGTCACACTTCAATACGCAGTCTGTATGAACGTGAGTGCACTATAAATAAAAAATAAAAGAGGCTGAGGAGCATATTCATCTGGCGCTCCTTTCATCTGCCTCCCTCCACACACCTGTCTGGACGAGAACGAGAGGGGAGCACTTCTTGCTTGTTGTGTGACGCTCAGCCTGCCAGGCTGGCAGAGCTCCCGTTTGTTTCCCTCTCCCCCTCTCTCCCTCTCCCTCTCTCCGTCTCTCTCTCCCTCTCCCTCTCCCTCCCCTGCTGTGTTAATTACTGAGTGGCGCTGGGGACAGAGAACCCTCAGCAGGTGCTTTAAAACTAAATGGGACATGCCGGTGATCGAAAACAACACACTCCAAATCACTTTGAGTGTGTGTGTGTGGGGGGGGGGGGAGAGACACAGAAGCATATGGGTGTGTGTGTGTCTCTGTCTGCCATGTCTGTCTGTGTATAAGTGTGTGTGCGTATGCGTGTGCGCGCGCGCGTGTGTGTATATGTGTGTTTTTTCGCACATCTACTGGAAAAACACTGGGACAAAAACACGGGCAAATGTACAGCTCATTGAAATAAACCAAACACACAGTGTTTGGTTTATAACAACTGCAGTGGAGTTGGGAAGATCAGCCAATTAGCCACGGCGGCTCGTTAAGTCTGTTCACCTGGACCAGTCTACAGAAAGATCCTTTGTAGAGGCAAGGTAGAAATCCTTGTGTGTGTGTGTGTGTGTGTGTGTGTGTGTGTGTGTGTGTGTGTGTGTGTGTGTGTGTGTGTGTGTGTGTGTGTGAGAGAGAGACACTTATTAAGACCCAGCCATGCCGTGGCAGATGGAGGCATGAAAGGGAATGCAATAGTCTCTACTGGATTCACACAATCCCCATCTCAGCAAAGTCCCAGAAACCCAAGGTATTAGCATAACCATCCCCAGTGGCGTACTTCCTGAATGGGATGATACTCTGCATGGAAAAGAGAAGAGGAGAGAGAAGAAGAAGAAAACTTAGGTTTTCGTAGACAATTGTGTTATTTCAAAGACACAGTGTGGCAGCGTTTTTAAAAGTGTGTGCATGAGGAGATACCTGCGGGGTACTTATCACAAATATGGCTCATGTAATTTTAATGAACTGAGGGAAAAATACATGCAAAGTGAGACACTTTTTTGCCACTCAGTCACGCACGACATCAGTCTCTAGAGGCCCAAGTCAGGTTTTTTTAAATGCAAAAATCGATATGTTGACGTATTGATTGTAAGGGAATCCATACATTGACTGGCTGAGCCAGTGGTGTCTAGTTTATTGTAGCGGGTATACTGTGACGATTCTCTCCCAGCCTCATACACACCCGTCCCAGGGGGACACCCCATAAGCCCCACCACACTCACTAACGCATACAGTAAATGCATCCACACATAATGGAGAGCATTCTGAAAGACTGGCTATGTGTTATCAACAATTCATTATAAGCAACACATGACTTTAACAGCCAATGACATTTACAGCTGGGAAGATTTAAAAATATTTCAATAGCACCTACTGAACAAGGCCAAAATCCACTCAAAAATATTTAATGAACCGTTCACAATCTTCGCACCATGGCTAACCAATGCATGAAAAGGAGACGAAAGGAGACAAATGTTCCACTATTTCAATAGCTCTAATTATAGCTCTAACTATTGAACATCTTACATACCATATAGTAATTTAATAGTGTAAAAGTCTGAAATGACTGCACCTTTAAGATGACCATGAATTAACTATACTCTCATTTGCATGTAATTGACTTGAATTGAATTTCAAAGGAACAATGAGATATACAGTGGGATCAAAACATTGTATTCTGTTGACTACTGGACACACACACACACACACACTGGCTAACCTCGGTTACACTAGATATGGCAATAGCCTAAATAATACAATTCAATATGCATACCAACAATCCCCTGCTGTTACAGTAATATCTGCTAACTTGTGTGTGACTTTCACTTACCAGGTGTAACGTTAGCATCAGGCTCGTTTTCTGTAATGTCTGTAGTAGTTGCCATCCAAAGCGGTAGTAGCTTCAGGGCCAGGCTTACTGAACACTGAAAGAGTGTAGTTTGCCTTCGTTTCATATTTCCTTTGTTTCTAATTTCTACATTAATTTTAAACTAACGCTACAGAGCTACTGTCAAGCCGGTGAAATGACCGTCAAGCAGCTGTGTTCGTTGGTAGGTGACGTCAGGTCTAGCGGGTCACGGCCAGACTCAAAGCCAGGGGCGAAACGAAACAAAATCACTGAAACGAAAACAAAATCACTGAAGTGAAAGTGCTGTCACAAAACTATATTGTTACGTATCCTTGCGCATTTTTATGTGGGTATACGGAAATCCTGTAGCATTCGTTGTGGGTATACGCCGTATACATGCATATCACTATAGACTACACAGCCATTGCAAGATCAGCATGCTAAACAGCTTGGATCCAGTATCCCCAAATAAAGGAGCAATTCAGCATCTTAATCAATTGTCATTATGCTTCTCATTTTCAGAAGCAATTCAGCAGACCGCTATTTCAGCTCAACCAAGCTTAATTTAAAACAAGTTAGGGAAAAATAGAAATGAATGAAAGGAATTATTCAATAGAAAAGAGACAAATTAAGTTATGCTACTGAAAGGAAACGGCTGAAAACAAAGGAAACTAAAACCAAAAAAACAAATCTTCACTTTTCATTCTGGCTTAACTGTCAGCTAACGGCTGCTGCCGCTGTGGAGTTAGTTCTTCATCTTGCTTATCATGATACTGGATGTGTTTATGTCTGTGTGTGTGTGTGTGTGTGCCTGTGTGTGTGTGTACCTCTGTCTGTCTGTAGGTCTGAAGAGGACAGTGCTGCAGTTTTCCAAGTCTCACCCTAAAAGCCATGACAAGCCAGCATTAACGCATGCAAGAGCGCAATTTACCTCCCTTGTAGTTGTACCTCCCAGAGGTGTCAATCTCCCCCCTCGTCCTTCTACCAGAAAGCATGTTCTTCCTGGGAGTTGTTCAAGCAGAGAAGGATATATGCACTAGCGGGTGAGCTGTCCTACTACCTCAGCAGTTGATCAATCGATGGTGTGTGAACAACTTTCCACGGTATCACTTCTTGTTTCATAGCTTTCATATACAGAGAGAGAGGGGACCCCTCTCTCTCTGTCCATTTATCTCCCTCTCTGGTATTGTTGTTTGTTTCTGCATAGCGGTCCATCTGCTTCTCCCTCTCCATTCACGGTCGCCTCTCTCCATCTCTAGTTAATAGTATTCTCGTTCTGTTATGTGTTTGATGTCAAAGATCCAATTATCTCTTTTTGACTCATTTTTAAGTTGTGAGTTGGAGGACGCAGTCAAAAGCTTATCGAAGGTTGAGAGTCCTCCTTTGAAAGCTAACCGCAAGAGTGCGTTTTACAACTCCTATTATCTATCATATGTATTTTATTATTATTCCTTAACTTCCTTACTCAACTCCTACTTCATATGCTAGAACAATAATTAAAACTGTATACTACCTTACTATCCATACTTTTATGGAATGACTCAAAACCTTTATACTATTTTTAAGTATTTCAACTTTTAAACTCTTAAACTCCTACATACACACATATGGGATTTTTCTTTCGTTTTTAGAACTAAACGGCCAAACAACTACCCAAAACACCCTAGCAACCACCTAGAAACCACACAAAACACCCTAGCAACCACCCAGAGCACCCTAGCAACCAACTAGAAAACCCTAGCAACCACCCACAATACCATAGCAACCACCCAGAACACTGTAGCATAGCAACCAACCAAACACCATAGAAAACCACCTAGAACACTGTAGAAACCACCCAGAACACCCTAGCAACCATACAGAACACCATGGCAACCACCTATAATACCCCTGCAACCACCCAGAACAACCCTAGCAATATCTACGTGAAATGGTAATATCACATCTTTTTTTTGTTTGTTTATTTGTAAGTAGGGTTGCCAACTGTCCCGTATTAGCCGGGACATCCCGTATATTGGGCTCAATTGGTTTGTCCCATACGGGACCTCCCTTGTCCCGTATATTGACTGAGACACCTGTCAACCCATCAAAGGCTGGGTTGTCTGGTGTTGTTCGGTCAACCTGCAAATATGGATAAACCTGCTAAAAAGAAAAGACTGTGCAGCTACAATAAGCAATGGGAAGCAAAGAAGATGTGGGTTAAGCCCGTCAGCAGTGACCCGACGAAGGCCTTTTGTACTTTACCATCGGGACTTTGCCGTTGGGAATTTCCAATTGGCCATGGAGGTGAGAATGACCTAACTCAGCATGCTTCCACAGAAATGCACAAGAAGGCCACACTAGCTAAAGGTGCAAGTAATATCGGTGCATTCTTCCTGACATCTGTCGCGGAAATGACAAAACCGCAGCAAGTGAGGCCTTGTATGTGTACCACACGGACTCACAACAACAGCACCGATTGTCTTGTTAGGCTCAACAGTGCCTTGTTTCATGACTCAAATGTTGTGAAGAAGATGCACTTGGGAAGAACGAAAGCTGAGATGATTACGATGAATGTTTTAGGACCAAAGACTATGTGGGATATTTTGGATGATCTGTCCCCGACTGAAGGTGAGACCGTGTTTTTCTCAGTTGCCAGCGATGCCTCAAACAAAAGGAAATAGAAAAATGTTTCCAGTGTGCATGAGATATTGCTCTGTGTCTGATGGAGTGCAGTGCAAGTTACTTGACTTTTATGAAGACATTGATGAAACTGCAAATGGCATACATCAAGCTCTGCTGAACTGTCTGGAAAAGCATGAACTGGATATTAGACACATCACAGCCTATGCAGCAGATAATGCCAATGTCAACTTTGGAAAAGACCACTCCGTTTACCAGTTATTGAGCAGTGCCAACAATCGCATTCTAAAAGCTAATTGCCCAGCTCATATAGCTCATAACGCCTGCAAGCACGCCTGCGATCAGCTGTCAGTGGATATTGAGTTCATTGTTTTAAAGATCTACAGCCACTTCTCAGTATCTGCTTCCCGAAGAGAGGGACTGCGTGCATTTTTTGCCATTGTTGACATTGAGTGGCGTGAAATTCTGTCACGTTTGCACACGATGGCTCTCTCTTCATCCAGCTGTCGATCGGCTCCTGCAAAGCTAGCCAGCTCTTACATCATACTATAGGTCCCTTGAGACCTGTCCTGTGGCACTGAAGAGGATTTTTGAGGATGAAGAAAATACTGGAGCTGCTGAGATTTATCTGTGCTTTTTCCACAACGTGGGGTGTGTTTTTGATGAAAGTTCAAAATGAAGATGCTTCAATGGAAACAGGACAGCTTTTTTGGATACCAGACCAAGCAGCTGATGGACAAACACATGTCAGCACAAAAGGTCCATGCAGCAACAGGACTTTGTGAAGTTCTATGACTCTGTCATTGCATACGTTGACAAGTGGTTTGATTTCTCACCAGAAAATGTAATGGTGAAACTGAAACCGATTGGCCTCTATGAGGAGCTCTCTTTCACCGACCTGGAGCAGATGGTGGCTGCCCTCAAAATGACAGAGACAGTCAGTATGGACCAACTCTATGAAGAGTTTTGTGCTAGCCAGGAGGAAATACAGAAAGACGGACAGGATACCACAATATCCACCAGAGAAGTGGGTGGCAGTTTTCTAAAACATAGGGAAAGCCAACTTGATCAACATGGTCAGGATTGTCTCATTTGTCCTCAGTGTGCCAGGCTCAAATGCCTTTGTAGAGAGGATTTTCTCTCTGATGACCATTAAATGGTCAGATTCAAGAAACAGATGCTGCACAGAGCTGTGACTTGTCATGTAAGGACTTCTCTCTGGCTGTGCAAAAGGAAAGGACTGCTTGAATCAATCAAGAGCAGCAAAACATATCCATGGAAAAAGTAGACTTGGTGAGTCATGCCCCTCTTTTGAATTTGAAATGTTTTTTTGTTTTGTTTGTATATTCACACAACACCATACCAAAACCGCTGTGGCACTGAGCACTGGACAAAAGGTGGCGTGTCCCTTATTTGGTAGTGAGAAAGTTGGCAACCCTATTTGTAAGGGACAAGTACAGAGAAACATTGACATTTGCATGAACGATAACTGTCAACCAAGCCAAAACGAATGGATGGCAGGTGTTTCAACACCGTCATTTCACCCTGCCTTCCCAAAAAATAAAAGCAGGCTTCCAGAAAAGAAAAGACAAAGAAGCCAAACAAGAAAGACAAACACAAGGGTGACAGCATATCACACAGTTTTCCTCAAAGAAAGGTGGGTTAAGCAATGTGTTGCAAATGAACTCATTGCTGATTGATTCCATGGAGCTGCTGGCTAGTTAGCATGTCACAGTCTATTCATTACTGCCACCTATTGGACGATATAGGCTACTTATTATCACATTATAAATAGCAAACACCCAACATGCATTTTAATCTTTATGCAGTCTATGATTTGAAATAGGCAGACTTATATCATGATTGTATGCACACTAAATGAGTTTTCCCTTGATGTTGCCTGGCCCAGATACATCTTCTCTACCCGTCACCCTGTCCCCATGCCTCAGCAAATGGACCGGTCCCTCTCCCTACCGAAGGTGAGCAGTATCGTGCTGAATTTCACTGGGTTTTATTGCAGGGTTTCCTTTGGTAGTTTTATTTTATTATGAAAAATAAGGATTTTTTTATCTTTATGTACATATTTGATCAAATGTGTAATGACAAAGGTTTTATAATTAAAGTTATTCCATGTATTATTCCATGTTTTTCACTATTGTGACATTGATTTGCATTCTGAATTATGGTGTTTAGCAAATTTATTCTAGAGTGTATCCGATGCTCAATGTTGCATGTGCATAATTTCATAGCTCACGGTCTCAGACTAATCACATACTGCATAGTACAAATTGCACTACAAGAGAGCTGACTACAAATGTAGTTACTTTAAACTTTAGATGGATTATTTTGGTTCTAGCGAAGCGTGATTCCAGAAAATGTGCTGTGTTGAGGTAGTAGGGCCCAATAATGAATAATATCTTTTTTCATGGGGCCCCAAATCTCTGGTCACTCCCCTGACTACAGCACTACTTCACAGCACTCTTGTACATTTCCAATATACTAGGTACTAAAAACGTTATTTTCAGCAAGCTGCACACCGCCTGAACCTCTGAATTTTTTGTAGATGAATTAAGTCAATGTAATTTCATGTTGTTATTTGCTCTATGATTGTACACTACAGCAGACTACCTACATTTTGCATGTAACTATTTTGTGCTGTGGTTAGAAGTAACCAACCTGGTGAACCAGCGAAACAACCTAATGTCCCTATGAAAACAGCTTTGAAAAAGAACACCGGATTTTGTGGTATTGTAGAGGTGCTTAGGTCTTGCAGTCATTGCACCATCCCTTCATGTGTAGCAGCATGGGTGCGGCGCTCATGGCTTTTCTCTCAGTCCAATAAACGTGTCAGGACTCAGAAAACGTGAGGAGGGCTGTAGCATTACAGCACCTCCTCTTCTTCTACTCATCTGCATTAATGGAGACAAAGGAATGAAACCAAGCTCAGCTGTGACAGCCACTTAATAGGCATTCACTTTACAACACTCACATACACACACATGATCCTTATGTTTATGGCTGCACACACACACACACACACACACACACACACACACACACACACACACACACACACACACACACACACACACACACACACACACACACACACACACACACACACACACACACACGTGCATACTTACATATGTGCATTCACTTTACAACAAACAAACATATGATTAAGCTTGCACACACACACACACACACACAGAAGAGTAGAGGTGTGACTGGACTGCAGAAACAACACGGATCTATTCACAGAGATGAGGCGATTCTCTAAACGCTGGGGAAACGTGAGAAGAGCAGGCGTCTATGAGTGGTGGCTCTGTGGCGACACGGTGTGTTCTGTGGATAAACCATAAACCGCTCCACTTGACTCGTGGATAGACACAGGGCTTTCCTGGACACTCACAAATGACACTGTATTGTCATTGTCATTGACATTATATTGTATGTATGGTAGTAAAATATTTTGTGTTGTAAACGGCATCTTACCTTTATGATTCACATGTGTATTCTGTAACTGTAACACTAGGGACCACCATACGGTCATATTCTGTGTCTTTTTCAGCAGCTTCACTTAACTGAAATCGAAGTATAAATAAATCTGTATATGCATCCCCTGAATAAGTTACTGCTTCTGCACCTAGGCACAGAGAACAAGCTTTACTGGAGCAGGTGAGACCCCTCATGTTGTTCAGGGGGATTCAGGGCTGAAGCTATTAAAACTTGTGAGGCTAGAATGGCGGTAACCAATTTTCCTGGGAGTCCTCACAACTTTTACTGCAGGCCCCCAAAGAACACCAAAACGTTGAACAGGGTATATGTGTGTGTGTGTGTGTGTGTGTGTGTGTGTGTGTGTGTGTGTGTGTGTGTGTGTGTGTGTCTTGCTTGTGTGTGTGTGTGTGTGTCTTGCTTGTGTGTGTGTGTGTGTGTGTGTGTACTGCTGTTGACTTCTGGTTGCCGTGGTGAGTTGGACGTGACATGTGTGACCTACGCACAGCAACATGCTGACCGCACACACTCTCGCACCCTCATGGAGCTTAATCCCAGCGCAGCAGGACAGCAACGGAAAGGAAAGGTCACACACTCTTATTAGCTTTCACACTCACACACACACCCTTGTGCTACAGCACCTGCCGTTTTCTTTAACATGGCCACAGTCGGCAAACTCATCTGTGTCTCATGATTTACATTTTGCATATAAGCAAAAAAGGCCACATTGTAAAAGGTCTGAAGTTTATTTTTTCTGTTTAACTTGGTTGAGAAGACTTTTCCTGGCGGTATTCTGCCTTCCACACACACACACAAACACACACATCTAAACTTGGCTGAGAACAAAATTGGCTTGTTGTCGTCTGTTTCCAAGTAGCATTCTCATTTTTTTCCCCCTACTCCTCTTCGCCTTGAAGAACCGTCCAACCACAACAGACCCTTTACATCAATAGTGGATGAGGGGCCAAGGCAGCCCGCAGCTACCTGGCTCCTGCCATCTGCTCTGGGCAGCCCATCCAAGTAACAATAGGAGGTAAGGAAGGAGCTGGAAGGGAGCTCCAACAAGACCAGAGAGAGCAGCCGCTCACCAGAGAGTCCACAGTAAACGACCATAAACAATATGCTCTTCATGTCCTGGGTGGCACGTGATCGGCATATACAGTATATTGACAAATAGGACATCCTTTTTTTAGCCTTGCTTTTACACAGGGATAGTTATTGTTTTTGCATTTGTTTTATGAATGCTTTATTATATTTCTTTATTTTTCTGTTATTTCCTGTATATTATTTTAATGTTAACCACATTAATTGAACTGCATATTTTTTGTGTAACATGCGTTTACAAATAAAGTTGATTCAATGTAAAGTATGTTCACATGTGAGACTATACGAGTCCACAGAAAGTTGTATTATGGTCGTTATGAATCATTTTAGGTTTTGTTTTATTTCATCTCAATTCTGCTGCAGCCCAATGTCCCAGGCGGCGTTTCCAGAAGACTTCAAACCCGTAGGCGTAGATTTCGGTGGGGTACACACGGATACGTCGCCCTCAATATCTAGAACACATACCCAATAAAATAAAAACATGAAAGAAGCAGAGGAAGTTTAGTTTGAAAACTGCTATAATATTAATCACAGCTGCAACAATGCCTCCGACAGGGGCAGGTCTTTTTTCTTCAGCACTGGATCGTTTTTAACTCCCAACCCCCCCCCCCCCACCAAACACACACAGACACACACACAGGTCACATTCTCTAATAGATTTGATCAATGTTTTAATCGGTTATGGCCAAAATATATTGGAGGACCCCCAGATCCCCTCTTAATGTGTTCCCCCCAAAACGAAACCTACGCCACTGGTCAATCCCATCGTGTCACTACAACAATACACAACCACAACAGCACTTCCCTGCTTCCATTTTCATGTTAATGCCTGGAAACAAAAGTCACAATAACCAAAATAACACCGCATGAGAGAGGATTTGTCTTTGTTCACCGTTGGATCGGCAAACAATAAGCATTGCCTCAGATTTCACATAATATTCATGTTCAAGCCAAGCGTGGCGGTTGAACTATTATTCCACTGATAATGTTTCAACTGAAGAGCACACACTGTGCCAGCTGACAGAGACAGCCAACAAAAAAATTTTTTTTTTGGTACAAGAAATGCACCATTATCTTTCTCTTGCGCTCTTACACTATTACTCACGCTAACTCACTCGATCTCCCACCCTCCCTTTCAATCTGAAGTAATGGTGCATGTGTGCATTCTAGTGTGCACAGAAAATCAAATCAAAGGCTTGTATTGATCTGGCTCGTTGGATGTGAAGAAAATGCTCTGGGTATTGAATCAGCAAGTTAATGTGAATAAATTCAAACCAGAGCTGTTCAGATTTCTTCTGTTCAGAGAAACCACCAGCTCTCCCCTTGTGAATTTTTTACTTTTTCACACACCTTCAACCTTGCTAATCAGTGGTTATTGCTATAAAACACACAAACCAATTTTACAAAACAATAAACAATAATAAGAACAGGAATGATGCTGAAGGATTCATGTAATTTCTGCTAAAAACAGGTTGTAAAAAGGCACATTACCAATAATAATCAAAATAGCAAACACAACATGAACAAAATAAACAAAAACATATTGCAGGGCTGTAGCAGGCTACTCGTCCGGTCTTGGTCTCGTCTTGGACTCGGAGTGAATTTGAATCAGACTTGAATCGGTCTCGGATGACTCATTCTGAAAATACACCAAAGCTGTGTTCGAAACTGCTTATAATTAAGAAAGTGGCCAGCAGCAAATGCTTAAATATTCAGAGAAGTTGATATGGCATCTAGCCAAGTAACATTACATTAGCTTCTTTAAATATTGCATATACCCGCCGTAAGGTTAAATTATTGCTGATTGGCCAAATGCCAACTGCACAACCAATGACTGTTTGTGTTATATATATATAGTTTTAATTTCTTTGATTCACCTTATTGAGATTGTATTGCATGTATTCCTTGGCTTGTTATGCTGGAAGATCAGTTACATTTTTGTTTATGTATCTTCCTTCATGGCAAAGGGTTATTCAGAGTCTTTATTATTCTTTTATACTCAATTAAGATTTGGCAAAGTTCCACAATGCTGCAGCTTTGGACAATTTTAAAATAAAAATGAAAACTTACCTGTTCACCAGGCCTATGGTCTCTAGTTAAATTCTGCCATCCTCTGCAATTCTTATTATTTATTTTCTGTTCCTGTATTACTTTGTTTTGTTTGCTATGTGTAAAGCGTCCTTGGGTCCCTTGAAAGGCGCTATATACATGAAAGTTATCAGTTATTATTATTATTATTATTATTATTATTATAATTATTATTATAAACTTATTATTAGATCATTTCAGATGCCCTCCAATTATCTGTGTGTGTCGCTTTCTCTTATTCAAGGGTTAAAGCAATGGTTGCCAACCCTTTTTGGCCTATGACCCAATTTGTAGGTCAGAAGAAATTCTTGCAACTCAAACTTTATACACTGTTGTGCATCTGCTTCCCCACATACTGAACCCAATGTCCATCTGCCTGTAATATGAATGTCACAGATAAGCAGTTAGTAGTAGCAGTCAGCCCATGGCTACGGGTCATTAGAATCTGTTTCTAAATGTTCAAATAATAAAAATAAAAACCAAGGGGACTGCACTTATAAGCTAGCCATCTGACCCCATATGCAGTTCAGTCAGGAGACCCCAAGTGGGGTCAACTGGTTTCAAAGGAACACATGGAAACTGAACTGAAACTGAATTTAGTAGCCCTACAGAGCTTTTCTTCCTCATGTTCAGTATTCTGGGTCCTCAGGAGATCCCCCCCCATGAGCCCGGGGCCTCAGCTTGCATGTGAGGGCGGACAGTCAAGTGGGAATACCCAGCATAGAGTCAGGGGGGGGGGGACTCAGTAGGCACAGTCACATGGCGGGGGCCAAGTCATATACAGTATTTAGCATGAGGTCAGGAATGGAAAACAACCCTTTGTGTTGTAGTTCACTGACTTTTTAAAGTAGTGGACAGATCACTGCTGCTTGAAAAGCCAGCAATATGGTTGTATCAAAATAAGGGCTGAGAAATGCATTATGTACACGCACACACTCGCACACACAAAACATGTGCACTTTCCACTTCATCACCTGATTGTGTTCAAAGCACCTGCGTCTGTAGCCGCCTGCCTCACACATAGACTCCCCACATTCCACTGAATTCAACTGAAATTCAACACATGCTTCCACAGAGGGCGAAATTGAGTGTGATCCGTCTTTCATTGCAGTGGCATAAACCACTCAAAACAGTTGCCTGAACCTGTTGCTCTGTTCTACAAACAAGATGGACGGAAAAAAAAGAAAACACAAAATACCTTTGTGCAGCAGACAACTGAAGAGGACACACAACCACAGCTGCTAATGCTGCTCAGGTAAATGAGGATGGGAGGGGGGGGGGGGCGTGTCTGCAAGGGCATATCTCTGGTTTTAGCTTCGGAAGGGACGATGCGAGCATGAGACGAGACGTGCACAAGGAATTTTAGCACAACTTTCAGTTTTAGGGTTAGGGTTTCCAATTAGGGTTAGGGTTTCTTATTAGGGTTAGGGTTTCATTTTACGGTTAGGGGTGAGGGTTTCCAATTAGGGTAAGGGTTCCCTATTCGGGTTAGGGTTTCCAATTAGGGTTAGGGTTTCCAATTAAGCTTAGGTTTCCTATTAGGGTTAGGGTTTCCTAATAGGGTTAGGGTTTCTCATTGGGGTTAGGGTTTCCTATTAGGGTTAGGATTTCATATTAGGGTTAGGGTTTCCAATTAGGGTTAGGGTTTCATTTTTGGGTTTAAGGTTAGGGTTTCATTTTTGGGTTTAGGGTTAGGGTTTCATAATAGGGTTAAGGTTTTCTATTAGGGTTAGGGTTTCCGATTAGGGTTAGGTTTTCGGGTCAGGGTTTCTATTAGTGTAAGGGTTTCATATTAGGGTTAGGGTTTCCAATTAGGGTTAGGGTTTATATTAGGGTTAGGTTATGGGAAAAACTGATTCTGGTAGGGTTAGGGGTAATAACCAAAAGCCCTTCTTGAATAACTTTTGTTCTGATGGTTGTAGAGACTTTTTGTAGAGAATTTTTTTCAGAAAAAAGTTAAAGAAAAACTAACTACCACTCACCCTAATGTTAAAGGGTGTCATATTAGGGATAGGATTTCATATTAGGGTTAGGGTTTCATATTAGGGTTAGGATCAGGTTTTCATATTAGGGTTAGGGTTTCATATTAGGGTTAGGGTTTCGGAGCGGAAGGTCGCATTGTCTCAGGACCAAGACTGGTGTGTCCAGCTTCCCCATAAACCATCAGATTTTACTAGTTTCATGACATTGATGGGGACATAAAAAACTACACCTATGGGCATCTGCAGGGACTCAACCAGAGGTCCGGGTCAGAGCAGAATGATGGACATGATAAGGAGATAAGGAGAATCCACGACAGTATGGTCGAAGTCACTCCTCCACTGACAGACTGACACTGCTTGTTATGTTGATACGTGTGATGTTGAGTATTTATTTTGTAGTATAACTTTTTGTTTTTGTTTTTTCCTCCCTCAGCACAGGTCTTAACAACAGTGTATGGTTACATATCACAGAATTTGTTCACATATACAGTAAAATATAAAATACTAATTATATTAAAAAAAGAAATAGTTAAATACTCCATGGTTAAAAGATTGAACATCACCGCATGCCATTCTGAGATTGTGGACGGTTTATCATACATCCATTTTAACAAGATAGTTTTACATGCAGCGTAGGTTTAGCACATTCAATAATGGTTTGGTCATCTGCATCCTCACCACCCGGCCACGTACACGGAGGTGGAGGTGTCAGAATGCAAAAAGTATTATTGTGGGCTGATTGGAGGGGGTGGGGGTATTGGTGGTGTGTGTGTGTGTGTGTGTGGGGGGGGGGTTAAGAACATACCCCCATGTCAGGTGTTGACATGCAACACTCACACATCGGACGTCTGCGTTTGAAAAAAGTTTGGTAAAACACACAGAGATTGTCCACATGGGATTCATGGGAGATCCTAGTGAGACCGCAGAGCAGCCAGTTCCCAGGAAGCTCGCTCTCTACACGTAATCAGGTCATAGGACATCATAGCATCTGCTTCAATTATTTGTTCACCCAACAGTGAGGGGAGATTTTTCCTCCAGCATTATCCTTCTTGAAGAGAATAATTTACGTCATGACTGGCGTCGCTGTGTGTGTGTGTGTGTGTGTGTGTGTGTGTGTGTGTGTGTGTGTGTGTGTGTACAAGTGTGAGTGAGTGAGTGAGTGTGTGCGTGTCCCTTACAGATGTAAACCATAAATGACACATGGCCAGCACTCAGAGGCGTCGGTAAGCTCCATGTAAACTTCGCCATGGCTGGAGGTCTGGAGGACGTACATGCAGATGACATGGGATGGTTTGAGTTAGGCGCTGGCATTAGCCTGGCATTCAGCAAGGGGAATGCAGTGCTGGAGCCTACCCGCTCTGTCACCAGCTGTTTCCTTCACGTCTCTCTCCTAGGACTGCGTCTCACTTGAGCCAACTAGCCATTGGCTAACATGCACCCTGCAGAGATTGTGCTTTTCTAAAAATCAAAATCATATTGAATCGGTGATTGGCTCTCCGTCCCGTGTTGCTGTTCAGGTTTCTTTGGCGTCCCTCGGCAGGGGGAGTCGGAGGTGTGGGCAATACAGTCTGTAGGTGACTTTGTGTTTTTGCTTCCATTTGAAAGCAGAGCAAAACATAGGAGCGCAGAGGTGATTAAATCATTCGATATTTGATTTTCGGCCGTGGGAGAGCCAAGCATGAGCCTAATGCTGTTTGCTTCCAAAAGTAGATCAGGCCGCCGCTGTGTTCTGATTGGTTGGAATGTTAGACCCGCCCACACGGACACAATGATTCAATCACAAAAAAACAAAGACGCATGGACATAGCCATACCGCTCCACCGCTGTTCCAAGCTTGGGTTATGTGACTTCAACGTTTTGGTCTGTGATTTGATTGTTGATATTGCCCTTGTTCTCTCTCCTCTATTGAATAAAGCTTAGCTCCATACCCACGTCATCAATAACGTGGTGAGGTACTTCGCATGTCTCTCAGGTCCTCGTACAGGTGCTCAACAAATCTTCTCTATTCGACAGTAGCAGGTCAAACATGCACCACTTTACCTTTAGATAAAAATGACTAGGTGCATGCGAGACTTTTCATCAAGAGGAAGGAATTGTCTTTTCAGGAGGTCACTCCTACACTTTAGAGACAAGGTCAACCACGCTGGCACATCCGAGAGACCATTTTGTCTTTCCTCTCCGTCCAACAAGCGTTTGAATTTATTTATTCATTTCCGCAAGCAGAGTCCTCCCGAGGTCTCTTCAACATGTGCATCGTTGCTTTCTGACATTTGTTTACACATCCTCTGGAGACGTTCGCTTGGCGATAACGTTTCTTAAACCCCGATCAGACCCTCTCTCGCCAAGCATATGCTCTGCTCCCTGCAAGAAGACCTGTCTTCCACTAGTGTGTGTGTGTGTGTGTGTGTTAAGTGCTCTGGTAAGTGTGTGTGTGTGTGTTGTTTAGGATGACAGAGTGCTGGAAGGAGGGGGTGAGAGAGAGAGAGAGAGAGAGAGAGAGATGATGGAGCGCTGGAGGGAGGGGGGTGGTAGAGTGTGTGTGTGTGTGTGTGTGTGTGTGTGTGTGTGTGTGTGTACTTGTTTGTGTGTGTTTGTTTGCACGTTTGCTTTAATTACCATGCTTCAGCAAGCAGCACCCACAGCAGCATGGCACAGTGCTTAGGATAAAAACACACTTCATCTCGTTACGTTGTAACCTTTTTTCCCCTCGCTGCCTGTGTGGCTGTGCTTCATGAAACAGTGCTACACTGGCGATGACTAGCAGTCACTGTAGACAGTACACACACAACGCACAGACACACAGACACACACACATTGTCACCTCCATGGCAGCATGATTACAGAGTCTACACCAGCAATCCCCCTCCCCTCACCATTCATGACTCCTCTTCTCTACTACTCACACACACACACACACACACCTCTTATCTTCCCAAAAGGTCCCCTTATCGTAATTATCTTTTGGGTTTATTTTGGGGCGGTGTTGTTCATTGTGTTTATTCTACCATCAGGGCGACACCGCAGGCGTGCGATTCCAGTTATTCAGGCGTTGTGGACCGTGGTGCTACTCCCTGCTTTATAATTAAGATAGGAGATGTATCAACCAGGGCTACGACGGCACCGCTGTGATGGGCATTTTGGGGTTTGGTTAAAACGTTATGGGAGAGATGTCGGCGTGGTAACAACAGCTCTTTAAGGCTGATCCACTTTAACAGTCATGGTAATTCTGTATCGTTGTATATATGCCAGCCTGCCATGCCGTAAATCTCTGGGATTTCATAGGTTCTCCGACCCATGGGGCGTCGGAATCGTTAAAAAGACGTGGTCCCATGATGGCTGTATAATGGTCTCGTTTACATTGGTGGGCTAGAGACTTGAGAGACTTCCCAACATCAGTATGTAAATAGTGGGGAACTCCCGATGTGAGGGCGGGTCATATCAGATTACCAGACGGACTTATGAGCGTACCTGGCAGGTATGAATCACATAATGCCTATAATTTGAAACCTCTCATTACCCATGATTGTTCAACAGTCTCATTATATGAGAGGTACAAATGGAAAATGTAATGTCAATGGAAAACACAAGGTTAAAATATATTGAATCTTTAAGTCGGAAGAAACTGAATCAATGTTGAAAACAGAGCGAGGCAGACACTGAGTGACGGAGAGAGCGAGGCAGACACTGAGTGGCGGAGAGAGCGAGGCAGACACTGAGTGGCAGAGAGAGAGTGGGAGACAGACATTGAGTGGCAGAAAGAGAGTGGGAGGCAGACACTGAGTGGCGGAGAGAGAGAGTGGGAGCGAGAGAGAGACTCTTCTCCTCCCCTTTGATCACCCATCTATTCCCTCATTTCATGGTCATACTCCACTTCTATTTCACCGGCCACATGTCGACACAACAGATGGGGGAGGGGGGGGGGGGGGGGGGTGCTGGTGGTCCCAGGCAACGGTGAAAAACACTTCGGTATCATTTTCCCAGCATGCCCTATGTGTCTGGACGCACACAGGGCCGTTCTCACCTCCTCCATGTTCTCACACACACACTCACACACGTTCTCACCTCCTCCATGTTCGTTCAGTCGCACACGCACACACGTGTCTAATGCACCTAATCACACCTCTACCATTATGCTGTGATGCTCTGGCTCCTTGGGGAAATTCTCCTTGGAGAGAAGAGACAAAAAGGAGAGAGGCTTCAGGTCACATATTCAACATCAGGGGCTGGGGGGGGGGGGGGGGGGGGGCACAATCACAAGGCATCATCACCACTGAGGTCAGTTCTCATTTTAAAAATGATGTCCCGGACATCATTAGCTGGGAGCACTGCTTCCCCATTTGGCCATTTGAATTTGTTATTAAAACCAATAACATTTGACAAAAGTGTATTATAAAGATGACATTGTGATAAAGACATGCAATAAAGAAATACAGAAATGTGGATGAAAGCTGAGGGTGACACTCTAATCACACATTTCCATTACACAGCACAAGCACTGTTACATTCATCTGACAGATTGGGATCAGGAGAGAGGGGAAAAACAGATGCATAGAGAAGGGCTTTAGATAAAGAGACAGAGAGAGGGAGAGAGACAGACAGACAGACATATTACTGTCTGGAGGCAATTTCTTCCAAATGCTTTACTGAATGAGCGCTTGAAAAACTGAATGTATAAAAATAAAAAGTGCATCGAAGTGACAAATGAGTTGCCGGGGACGACCTGCCAAGCACAGCCTGGCCGAAGCCATGCATTTTAAAAACCCTTTCTATTATTTTCAACGGACAACCGACAAATGGCTTTAATTTGTATGTGCATTTTCAACATGTGTGCTGGCTTTGATGGCTTTGTCTCTGAAACAGTAGCACATCGTCGCGGCACAAAAAGAGTCAAGTGCTTTGTGAATTTGTGAATGTGAATTCAGCCAACCACAGTACAGATAAGTTAATCATAATAATATAAAATAATAATAATGAGGAAGTCAATGTTGTAATTGTTTCACAGACATCGACACGTTCAATTAATGTATTTGATCATTTTAAATTGAGATAAAGGCATAACAGCGTGGCAGCGGATCAGCAGGTGGTGGAAAAGACTGTGCTAAATGGTAAACAACTATTCACTTTAATTGACTAGCATTAAGTTCTTTGATCTCACTGAAAAATAACAGCAGTTTTAACAGGGGATTTGAATGAAACTACGTATCCAGCAGAGCTGCTTCACTGTCTAAGCCCCATGACCAAATCAAAAATCCCAGCGGTAGGCACGGCGGACGTCCAGGCAGTAAGTACAGATTGTTGCTTTAATAAGTGAAAGAAATGAACCAATCATCTATTGCCTTGTGTCGTAATATAACATAATGCGATGACACCCACCCATCCGAGGGCTGCTTCTTACTCTTTGTGGAGTGTAGGACAACCATGTCATTATGGGACACTTAACATGATTAAACTAATCAATGAAAGACACGTATTACCTGGATAGGAAAATGTATCAGTGAGAGGAAGCAGGGAGTCATTTCCAGATCATATTCCTATTAGATTAGATTCAACAAAAATAACCATGTCTAGTTAGATAAGAGTTAAGTTGAGTTGAGGGAGTGATGCTACAAGTGCTGTTCTCTGTACAAACCAACAACCAACGTTGTTCAGTTCAGCACGGACAAACAATGCTTACTAATTCAATAATATTGAATCAGAATTTTAAATGTGTTCAGTCCTAATTATGTTCAGATTATTAGATACAGGCCTGAGTAGCACCATGTTGTCCACACTGCCAGGCTACATTTGACATGCTGGAAGAGAACCATACCTAGCTAGCTGCTTGGCTCTTCTCCAGGGGTAGCCGAGCCGCCGGCCGCTCACACATGTCCTATAGGCTAATATCAGCACTGTGGTCCAATACCTATAGCACTGCTAAACGCTACAACAGTCCTTTCAAATAAAGCTAAAGACAACCACTATAGCTATGCTGCGGTGGGCCATTAATAAACAAAACAGTTGCTGAAGTGTATCAGAGGGAAAAGGAAGGGGTATACTTAACTTCTGGACCACAGCTCTTACCTCACCAGATGTCCAGGATGAAGCTTTATTAGTACGTTTATCCACTTGTGGAAACTCAATGGGACATTAAGGGAACATTCCAAGCATAGCTCCAAAAGGAGTTATAAGCCCTTCCTCATAATGTCCCTCTTTTCCTTTAAAGTAGGCCTTTAACTCAAACTCAGTTTCTAGTTCTTCTCCTCGCTCTCTCGTGCCACAGGGCGGCCATCTTGCGCACACAGTGGGCATACCAACAAAACTTAAATGTGGGTGTGGCCAAAATAACATGCAATTACTGCCACCTGCTTTCAATTACTCCCCTTTCCCAACGCAACACAAGCACATTAGACATGGAGGAAAACAAAACAGAACAACAACATCAACAACAAAACATCCTTATTTAACAGCAGACCAAAACATAGAGTCAGATGTTACAACGTGGTGTAAATTGCTGGTTTTCTTGCTTTATTCTGACAAAATGAGACCATATGATTAACACATGTCCACCGAGTTGGACCGTTCTCTGGGATCAGTTTTCATTCTAGTCGAATGGAACCAAAGTTCTCGAAAACCGCTAATTAGCTTATAACGCTAGCTGTTGCGGCAGATATTCATGTAAAATAAATCGCAATTCTATACCACTAACAAGGCTCAAAATCGCACCACACTTCCACGGTAGCATAATGAGGGTCCCTACATGTGAAACGAAGCATTGAGAACTTTGTAAGTGTACAGACAGTTTATTAAAAAGAAAGTTTAGAAAGCCAGTGCCTTCACGAAAACAAGCAGGCGCCATCTTTGGAAAACAGTCACGACCAGTCGAGCGACGAACGCAGCTGGGAAAAGCACAAACACAAACCATTTTCTTCTCTTCTCTATGCACACGCACTGTTCGCACTTTGCCCACCTTCGACTAGATTGCACACCTTCTGATTCATTGACATCTCATGTGTACGCCTCTTATATAAGCAAATAAGCAAATTAGAGGTTTTCGGTGACATTCGACTCGAATAAAAACTGATCCCAGAGAACGGTCCAACTCGGTGGACATGTGTTATGATCATATGGTCTCATTTTGTGCCGGAATTGTCCTTTAAGACAGGGAGGTAGATATGCAGGTAGGTAGGGAGGGAGGGAGGGAGGGAGGACGGTAGGAAACCAGGAGGCGGCAGAGGAAGGTAGGTAGGCGGGAATGAGGCAGGCAGTTGTGCAGCCTAGAAAAATATGTAGGCCAGAAGGTAGGGAGATGTACAAATAGGTAGGTAGGTAGGTAGGTAGGGAGATATGTAGGCAGGTAGGTAGGTAGGTAGGTAGGGAGATATGTAGGCAGGTAGGTAGGTAGGGAGATATTGAGATATGAAGGTAGGTATAGGTAGAAAGATAGAAAAAGGTAGGTAGGTAGGTAGGTAGGTAGGTAGGTAGGTAGGTAGGTAGGTAGGTAGAAATGAAGGTAGGTAGGTAGGTAGGTAGGTAGAGAGGGAGGGAGATATGAAGATAGGTAGGTAGTCAGGTTGTCAGGAAAGTATGAAAATAGGAAGGAAGGGAGAAAGTAAGTAGGCAGGAAAGAAGGTACAGAGACAGGAAGGTAAGTAAGCAGGACGGTAGGGAAACAGGAAAGTAGATTGGAAGGTAAGACAGGAAGGAGGGAGTGAGGCAGGGAGGAAGGTAGGAAGCCAGAGAGTGTGTATGTGTGGTTGAGGAACAAGAGGTACGAGGTAATCACATCCTCGCTCTCCTGGGCTTTACTCCCCACATGGTTTCATGCGCTGCCGGGTGAGGTTTACCCTCTGTCCTCCATCACCCACAATGCACTGCAGCAGGAGCTGGGGATGCCTTCTGTTGTTTTTCATGTGGAACTGAGTGAAGTGTTAGATTGATGAGTGGGTGGGTTCCTCACACATAGGCTTTGTTTACCATTACAGCACCCTGATGATGATGATGATGATGATGATGATGATGATGATGTAGGGGAAATGTGTCAGCTCAGGAAAGCAGTGTCTATGCTGTATCTATTCTATGTCTGTCCGTCTATCCATCCATCCATTTATCTCTTATCCTCAAATGGCTCCAATTCAATTCAGCCTCTCTTACAGCATTAATGTGTGTGTGTGTGTGTGTGTGTGTGTGTGACTGCGAGTGTATGTGTATGGGTGTGTGTGTGTGTGTCTCTCTCTCTCTCACACTGATATTTAATCCCTCCCTCTCCAGCGCTGACCTCAGCCGTTTCTTACTGAGTAAGAGACATTATCCCCCAGCTGACCCATGGTTCACAATTAAGAACCACACCAGACTGCCTTCAATAAGCAGTAATTGAACCGCACACACACATGCACACAGTTCATAATGTATCAGTTAGTAATGTAACATTTAATGGGTTGACGTGTGAATGTGTCTTAATTGTTAATGACTCTGCTCTATAATTAGGGGGTTGGGGAGGGGGGGGGGCGGTTCCCGCCAAAGGTAGTCGTTTTTGACGCTATGCTCTGCCTGACTGTGATTCATGAAAGGTTGTGCACACACATAAAGTTGAATGGAGGAGGGGGGGGGGGGGGGCTGCATGGTCGCACAATGAGCAGTGATTGCGGTGAGCAGGTGTTATTAGGCCCAGGCTCACGGTCCTGTCGAGCGGACATAAGGTTCCTGGACACTGAGACAATGAAGTAGAGTACAGGATTACTAAGGAGAATCATGTTTTATCATGTCTTGACATTTATGGGCTGACCTAGGCATTGTCCTTGTTGATCTATTGGTTACATTAAAAAATTGCAGCTTTTAACCTTTAAAATTACAGACTCGCATATAACCATATAACCCCCCCCCCACCCCCCGAAATGATTACTTACTACCTTCAATTACAGTTCACTCACTAAATGCATCGGCCAACATGAGAAACATCGCAAAGGTAATCAATAGACCACAAAGGTTAGGAACTCAATATGATCAATAAAAACAGTGCAATATAGATGATATTAATGAAGGAGATATTTACTCGTGTGTCATATTTATTTGTCACATGTGGTTTGTATGATGTGTGTGTGCGTGTGCGTGCATGTGTTTACAGGGCCTCCCGGTGAGTCAGTGGTCCTGAGGTGGCCATGTTAGGTCTCTCTCTCTCTCTCTCTCTCTCTCTCTCTCTCTCTCTCTCTCTCTCTCTCTCTCTCTCTCTCCTCTGCTGCTGATTTCTCTCTCCCAGCTTTGTAAACAGAGACAAATGTGCCCTACAAGACGGCCTCAATGCCTCAATCTAATGAATTTTTAAAGACAGCATCAATCAAAACCACAGACCAGATCAATAGAGCACAGAGTGAATTTCATCAGCGCCGTGAAGCAAGGCTTGGTACACACGTTGCTTCTAGCCCAGCGCTTTGTCAAGTGCCCTTTCACCCCCGCCACAGTTCCCCATTAGCCTCACTTAATACGGGGGGAACTCGACCAGACAGAGGGAAAGAGAGAGAGAGAGAGAGAGAGAGAGAGAGAGAGAGAGAGCGAGCGAGAGCGAGAGAAAGAGAGGAGGGCTCCCTTATCAAGCCTGCTCTGTGTAGCTCTGTGGTAAACTGGTTAGGATTAGTCCTGATGTACAGCATGTTAGGTTGGGGACTGACCAATGCAACTGCTGCATGAGCATGTGATCAGCAATCAAACAGAGAATTGTCAATGTGGGCGCACAGTGGGCGCACAGTGTGCGCACGCACGCACACACACACACACACACACACACACACACACACACACACACACACACACACACACACGTTCGTAGTTTAGCTGTCTTATCCTTTGTTCTATTTGAAATATAGATAATAAGGGGCTTGTTTGTCAAGGAAATGTGTGTGTGTGTGTGTGTGCATGTGTATGCATGTGTGTGTGTGTGTGTGTGTGTGTGTATGCATGTGTGTGTGTATGCGTGTGTGTCCGTGCGTGCATGCGTGTGCCTGTGTGTGTGTGGCAGTGTTAATAGGATATAATGAAATAAGAAGACATGGTGATAAGAGAGTCTGCACTCCTGCTCGTTAGACCTGAGCAGCGGTGAGATCTATCAATTACCTTCAGCCTAAAAAAAAAAGGCTTCCCTCGCCCACATCCCCCTCTCACATTCACTGTGGGCTCTTCTGAAGAGAACGGCGCTCGCTCTACTGAACTGTCTTGCTCTACTGTGCAGCGATAAGCAAAGCGCATGGAAGGGATCGGGGGAAAATAGAATATCTCAAATTAAATGTGATTAAATTAAATTAGGAATGTGGGCATGATGGCACATTGGAGGCCATGGTATGAATGATAATGAGGATGGGATGGAGATGGCGCTGGCACGAGGGTGAGAGAGCGACTCGCTCAAAATACCGCCAAAGAGCATGAGCGGCGACCAATAGGATGATGTACCCCCGGACCACTTGCAGTACGGGAGATGCATTTTACATTGTGGTTTAGTGTGGAGAATATGGACGGCGGACCCTCACACACACAGACCTCTTGATGCTCAGAAGAAAAAATCTCCATCATTGTGGCTTCACTGTTTTCAAATGAACATGCAACAAACATTGCATTTCTGTGTGTTACATTGAAACAACCTGTTTTTAAAGCGTACTGTAAAGCTTATTTTACTTGTGGCTTTATTGTATCATTTTTATTGAAAGATATGCCAATTAACGCAACAATGACCCTAGCATAGCTGAATAAGTTCAACTATGTCATGAGATCGACTAAGTCTGACAGTTTTTTTTCTTTTTCTTTTTTTAAAATTCTTATACATTTTAATTTGATAAAAACAAACTTGTACATTGTATTGTTTGCATTGCATCTTAATTGGACCTGTTTTTTTATTATTTTATTCAAATCACTGGTTGCGATTGAAATGTGCTACATGGGAAAAGGCAATATTTACTCTGTATCACAACCCTAACCATCTCAGTCAATATCTGGCAAACACACCATGACATCCATATCATTCAGATTTATTACCCCACTCTAATTCCATATATCACTGGTGGTGCAGCAGAGATTATACCTCATCATAATCGGTCTGTTATGCAGACCATTCAGAGAATATTTACACTATATTTTTTTATGGTCAAAGTGCATTGGCCGTGGACAGGAAGTGGTTGCAACAGGACCAGGAGAGAGATAAGTCTAATGAAAACATATTTCATTTCAGGGACTGACTCCATGTCGGTAATTGTGTTGTACAGACGGCAAACCAGTATTGCTTGTTCAGTTATGAGTCTGATCCCTAGAAGGAGATGGAAAGTGAACAAACATCATAAGGAGTTTACCAACTGTAATTTTGTTATAAAGTAGAGTAATAAAGGAGCTTATGAAAACAACACATACTCAAAAATGAAGTGAAAATGATCAGAGCAAAGATTACAGCTATTAGTGTTGGTACTTCATCATGTCAATACAGTTTTAGTAAACCACTACTGCCCGTGGTATTTAAAATTGCCAACGTAAACAGAAAGATGTTGTAATCGGTTATTGACTGATCTCCATGGAAATCTCACAGTCACATTAGGTAAATAATTAAATAAATAAACATTTATTTTTGTTGTGATTAGCATGTTTCTGCCAAGAATGGGATTTCAAACAATGGCATATAGACAAAGGCCCTGGAAACAAAACAAGCAAAGCTCTCTGGCTGAAAGCCTCACAGAGCTTTGTTTAGATTTTCAAGGACATTTCAATGCCCCCCCCCCCCCTCAACATACACACACACATACACACACACACACACACACCATAAATCTGTCTCAGGGTAGCTTCCCACAAATTCCCGCTTAACTGCTTATAAATCATCAATAGGTGTAAGCCTTGCAAGAGCTGGTAAACCCTGCAGAAGACATGGAGATTGTATAAGGGACCCTCACTTTGTGTCTCCTTCATTTCCATTTCCATTTTTCTTTTTCTTTTCTTTTCCATTAAACGCCCTCCGATGGAAGCATCATTCACAACATCAACAGACCTTTGCCATGCTCATCACTGTAAAACTGTTACATTTGTTACAACTGGCCTCAGAACAGTGTAAACATTCCCCTCCCAAGCAGCCTGATCGATAACTATCTCTCTATCCAACTCTATCTCACTATCTCGCTCTAACTCTATCTCACTATCTCACTCTAACTCTAGCTAACTCTATCTCACCCTATCTCACTCTATCCAACTCTCTCACTATCTAACTATCTCACTCTAACTATATCTAACTCTATCTCATTCTATCTCACTATCTCACTCTCTCTCTAACTCTATCTAACTCTATCTCACTATCTAACTATCTCACTCTAACTCTATCTAACTCTATCTCACTATCTAACTATCTCACTCTAACTATATCTAATTCTATCTCACTATCTCAATCTCACTATCTCACCCTCTCACTCTATCTCACTATCTAACTTTGTCACCCTATCTCACTCTAACCAACTATCTCACTCGATCTCACTAACTCTCACCCTGCCCACTCTAACTATCTCACTCTCTCACTCGAACTATCTCACCCTATCAAACTCTATCTCACTATCTCACCCTGTATCACTTCATCTAACTATCTCACTCTATCTCACTATCTAACTATCTCACTCTAATTATTTCACTCTATCTAACTCTATCTCACACATGTCAACATGTGTTGCCTGCAGCTTGTCTGGTACCTCATAATACTAATCATTCTATAAGAGTCATTCATTGACATTCGCGCCACTACACATTGTTGTTGCTAAGACAGTAGCTTAGCAACTAGCTTCGACACACACACACACACACACACACACACACGCCAACAAAACCTCTCCCCTGTCAAACTTCCATTTCACTTATTCATATTGTGGTTTCCATGTCAATAGCCCATGTCAACCACAACCATCAATCAATGATAACACACAAGAGGGCAAAGTTGTCCCCAGTGTATGTTAAACACTCCTAAACCAATTTCTACTGCCTGCATACTACCTTCGCTATCAAGAGAACAGATGGCGCTGTCTCATTGCATGGAGGAATAGCATTTACCTAACAAAATGGACATTGTTTGTAAATGGAAATAATAGCACTTTACTTTAGTGTGTATTGCACACTGAAGGTGGTCATTTGTACTGACTTGTTATTTCTTATTGTCTTCCTACACTTCACATTACTTCCTGCCTTGTTGAGGTAAAAACCAAGAAAAGCACCAAAAAAAAGTAATCTCCGCAAACACCATAACTAGCCTTCTGTATTCATGGTTCATTGTAGGTGTTTGATTTTTTTCTTTCTCAATCTTTTTTTCTGTAATCATTTGGAAAATGTGTGTTAAGGCAGTGTTTTATCACCAAGCTGCCATTCTCGCTGGCCAGGCTGGAGGAGATGAACCTGATAGAAAGCGTACCTAGCAGCGCGTCAATACCTGCAACCCAACACAAGCATATATATGGTCACCGGGGCGTGACTGTGATGAACATGAGTGATGTCTGGTGCTTACCAGGAAGAAAGAGATAGATAAATCATGAGAATGCCCCTCCAGATCCATACCCATGCCAAAGAACCAACCGCCACCATCTGCTGTGAAGAGGAAACAGCAACGCTCCCAGTGTGAGGCCCCGCCCCCCTCAAACCACAGATAATAAGAAAAGGCTGCAGTGTCGCCATAGGAACCCACCAGTTTTGTTGGGGTTTGTTTTTTTGGGGGGGGGGGGTCTCTGATGAGAAAAAAAGAAGAAAGAAGAAGAAGAAGAAGAAGAAGAAGAAGAAGAAGAAGAAGAAGAAGAAGAAGAAGAAGAAGAAGAAGAAGAAGAAGAAGATGTAACACAACCAACATGATATCAGCCATAATAAATGTGTATTTCTGTTAGGGAAATGTCTGTGTGGGGGGGGGGG
The DNA here is from genome assembly GCA_030340625.1 of Merluccius polli. Taxonomy (NCBI): domain Eukaryota; kingdom Metazoa; phylum Chordata; class Actinopteri; order Gadiformes; family Merlucciidae; genus Merluccius; species Merluccius polli. The sequence continues at coordinate 63,850 of JAOPHQ010001204.1, forward strand.
GGGGGGGGGAGTAGGGAACCCACAGGTACTTCGGGACAAACCTAATCTCTCCCTTCATCCGTGGATCCTCCTGCGCTGGATCGATCAGTGCTGGGAGCGAGGAGATACATCTCACAGAGGGGAGAGAGAAACGACTCTGCCACGCCACAGAGGAGCCACAAGGCATTTAGCGCCACCTGTTGAAGCCCAGCCAATGCAGACATAGTACACCTTCTCCGGAGAACAGAAACGGCCGCCGTCTGTTACTGCTCTTGGACGATCCGTGGATGCCAAAGCACGAAAATGATGCTTAGGCCAAGACAATCCCTGCCTTGTAGAGCTATGGGTAATTTCTCACATTAAAAGCCTGCTAAAATCAGTTTTTCCACCCATGGGTGTGTGTGTTTGTGTGTGTGTGTGTGTGTGTGTGTGTGAGAGAGAGAGAGATTGTGAGTACATGTGTGTACTATTCACATATGCATGTGACTACAATGTGTGTGTGTGTGTGTGTGTGTGTGTGTGTGTGTGTGTGTGCACGCGCGTGCGTGCGTGGACATGCGTGCATAAATTCATTAGACTCCATGCACCACCCCAAGCTACGACACAAGCCAGCTGTTGGGTTGCTGCCTGTCTGCATGCTTCTCTCCCCAAGAACATACACCTGCTATAAATGGAAGTGCTGTTGAGCCGTGTTGTGTGTGTGTGTGTGTGTGTGTGTGTGTGTGTGTGTGTGTGTGTGTGTGGTGGCTGTTTGGAAGCGGCTGGGACTACAGCGTCTCTGTGCAGTTATCACCTCCCGGTTGGAAAGGAAAAAGCGGTGGGAGGAAGTGGAACTCACCAAACTTTTCTGGCTAAAAAACTACAAACCCAATCTCGCCACCACACCCACAACGTGGCATGGTTGAACGCTGTGTGTGTGTGTGTGTGTATGTGAATGCGTGCGTGCAATTTAATGAGTGATGAGATATCAGCATTATAGCCTCAAAGGTGGGCGAGCTATAGCTTCAAATTGGTGTACAATAATTGTCTTGGTTGAATTATTGTTTTCTTATCAGCAGCAGCCGCCAACTTCGTCTCCCTGAAGAGAAATACTACTAACTATATAAATAAGTGACTTAAGTGAGAGCATCGGCGACAACAACACAAATCAGTTTAGACGAGGCAAGTCTCCTGTGGCAACTACAATGGGAAACACACAGGCCGCCATCTGCTTAGCGGTACGGCAGTTATAGCGATAGGGCGAATGTTCAGGAGACGTTTATTCCCCTCTTCAAAGTGAGCATCTTCTTGCGGCGGCGCCGCGGTTACGGTATGCGCGCGGCACGTCTGTGTGTGTGTGTGTCTAGTCTTTACGTATGGGTAACATCACGGGCGAGAAGAAAGACGAGTTTGAAGAAATGGCCGACTGAAGGAATGCCGAAGGAATGTAATTCTTATCAGAGTGCAGATAAGCCACCGCTGAACATTCATCTGCATGACAACACACACACTTTCTTCTCCCGATGCCAACCGTTGGTGTGAAAGCCACTGGACTAGCTAACTTATATACATATATATGGTGACCCCTGTCCATCACATGGACCCTAACCCTAACCATGGCCTAGGTTAAAACCCGAACCATGGCCTAGGTTAAAACCCGAACCATGGCCTAGGTTAAAACCCGAACCATGGCCTAAGTTAAAACCCGAACCATGGCCTACGCAACAGACCTTTCACTCTAACTGGTAACGTGCGCCACCTAGTGTCCTTCATGTCTGCCCTGAGAGGGGGTTACCCACTCTGGTAAGGGGGCCATACTACCTTCAAAAACACAACTACCGTCTTACCTTAACGAAACGCAAACGCACATAGGCCTACTGTCAGCGAATATCGCCATATTGGAGACGGGTTAGTCTCCATGTTATATACCCCCCCCCCCCCCACCCTGGGACCGCCTGGTAAACAGGGAGGAGGAGGACCGACCCTCGCGCGCCGACCTTCTTCTCCAGTCGCGTGAAGCTGCGCGCGCCCCCGTGCCTCCGCGCGGGGTCTGGAGAGGTCCGCGCCGTCTCCGCGTCCGCGTGCCTGGCGGGAAAAAAGCGCTTTGTCTCCTGAGGCGAAAAGAGAAAACAAAAATAAAATTAAAATAATGTTTTAGGTAAGTCAAACTTTCTCCATAGTAGCCTGTTGGTGTTTTTTTGTGAGGAATGCTGTTGAATAGCTTGAAGGTCTAGGTACGTGTTAGTCTTTTTTAAATTATTATAATTAATTATTTAATTATTAATACATTTTTTTACATTTATTTAAAATACAACGTTTAAGGTTTAGGCATATTAACACTAATAACGTCATTCACGTAATAACAAGTCGGCCTCAGCTGCGCACTTTTGTGGCGCACAGAAAAAAAAGTCCACCTTGTGTTTCGATGGCTTTTCCGTATAGCTGCCTTGTTCAAAATGTCTTTAAAAATACATTCATTAATTAGGGTAATAAATGTTGGCGTAAACGTAAAAGTTAAAAACTTTGACTATATCTAAATTGTCGTTTCGCTGTCTTGCATAATTGCACAATTATCAAAGTTGGCTATTACTTTGGACGAGCATCTTTCTAAGCAAAGAAAACTGCAGCCTATCTAAATGATGAATTAAGAGTTGGATGACTGCCTGGACGTTGGTGTTAAATTACTGTTTTTGGTTTTTAGTTTAAGTTTAGGAAAAATGGCTGAAAGTGGTTGAAGAGTGCCTTCAACGGAGAAATAAGTAACCCCACAACTTTCTCCGAAAGAGACAGACCTGTAGACAATAGGGCTAATGTAACAACAGATTAACCTGATTACAGAATTACAGCATTCCTCTGCGGACTCTCAGCCATTCATCCGTTCAGAAATGTGGGTTTAGAGGAGGGCTGCAGCTCCCTAAGTCCTGCTGCCTTATGCTCACAGTGTTGCCACAGCGCCTGGTTTATGACATGTGTGAGGCACGTCATGCACGCACACACACACACACACACACACACACACACACACACACACACACACACACACACACACACACACACACACACACACACACACACACACACACACACAGGTAGGGCAAGGCAAGTTAATGATTGACTTGAGACCGGGCAGAGGGCAGGTAGTCTTGATTGTAACCCCAGCAAGGAAACTTGTTTCTGCATGAAGAGCATCTAAACCAATGTATGTTTACATCTACAGATGTATGTCCATGGACTAGGCTACCGTAGAGAGGTGAAAGTTCACAAAGAAGAGGCCCGGTTGACCTTCAAGTAGGTGCTTCAAGCTACTTTGTCACTTTGTAACATTTGCCGAGATGTAGTAGGCTTTGATTCGTCTCGCTCCAGGTCAGCCAAGTAGGACAAAATGATTTCGGCCTTCTGATAAAGTTGTGTATTCTGTGTTGTTGAATAATATCTTATTGGGATAACTGTTAATGCGATGGAGGCTGTCGTTAAAGTAGATTGCTAGAATAATGGAATTGTTGCTGTGGCTGACCAGATGTGAAGGCATATATTACAGGAGTATGTATAACCGTGTATATATGTATATATAAAGCATATGGAATAGCCATCACCTGTAATATGTTGTACTCATAACGCAGGCATGGTGAATAAACAAAGGGCAAGTCCCTGGTTACCTACGTTACATGTGGTGCCTTCAGTTTCCTGGCCAGATGAAGATATGAGTGTGTGTGCAGTGTAGGCGTGCCACACACAAAGAGCCTTTTCCAAAGTCATATTTCAAACCCGATGGGATCAGAAGTGCATTTATGTGTGTTCAATTAATTTGCTCGCTAATGCAACTGTTGCCGAACAGTAATACACTCAATAGACCCTCTTGGCAGAGGTGTCATCGTAGGACCAACACTGGGGTCGCTCATAACACTATTTATGGGTCTGCTCCTCTTATATACCAGTAGACTTCACCAGTCTACTACCAGTGCCCTGAAACATTAAAGTAGCAGACCCATAATTAGTGTTGCGAGCGACACCTGTGTTTGCCCGACGACGAGGCCTCTGTAAAAAAGGGGTCCATTTCATTTCTCTTCTCTCTCCTCTGGCACGTTCTACGATCCCAATCTCATCATTTCTGTCTTTCAACAGATGAGTTAAGGTTTCGATAATCAAGCTCTGACATCGAAGTCGAGACTGCTTGGACCGCTCGCCTGCCCCGTTTCCACCCTGTCGCTGCCGGGACCCCCTCCCCTCCTCCCCCTCCGCCCCTTGTCAAGCGCCACCGTCACCATGGAGACGGTGGTGATCGTGGCCATCAGCGTGCTGGCCACCATATTCCTGGCGTCCTTCGTGGCTCTGGTGGTGGTGTGCAGACACCGATACTGCCACCCTCACTACCTGCTGCACCACTTTGACTCCAAGTCAGTCCCTGTATTCAATACCTATAGAGTCCTCTCTCTCTCTCTCTCTCTCTCTCTCTCTCTCTCTCTCTGTAACAGATAGGAACATATATTGGTAACCTTTAAGATAATATTTCCAAGCACTTTCGATACACACTACTGAGAGACTGATAGCTGGCAATTCCACACACACCGTATGTGGAATTGCTTCCTAGTAATTGTGTGTGTGTGTGTGTGTGAGAGAGAGTGGTTGGGGTAGTGAGTGTTGGTGGAGCGGAAAAGTGACAAATTGTGCTACTGTGGATTGCTGCGTTACATCTTACATCGGAAGTTACACATTGCCACAATGTTGGTGTTGGCTTTTACATTTTAAAACTAAACTAAAAGTGAAAAGTGCTTGTAGTGGACTAGTGGACGTGCTACTAAACTGCTGTCTAATAGCAACATATAATAGTTCCCCCCCTTTCGCTCCACAGGCCCACGGTAGATCTGATCGGCGCCATGGAAACCCAGAGTGAGCCGTCCGAGTTGGAGCTGGATGATGTGGTCATCACCAACCCTCACATCGAAGCCATCCTGGAGAATGAGGACTGGATAGAGGACGCCTCGTACGTCTCAGCCCGCTAGCTTTGTTTCTTTTCAAGCTTTTTTTTTTTTTCTTGTTTTAGTAAATACACTTCCCCCAGCAGCGGGGTGTTGCCCTTTTTTTCAAAAAGGGCAACACTAAATGGGAGTATCATGGTGATTTGGTGGTTAAGGATTTAGCTCAAATGTTCAAATGTCAGTAAGGTGTATCTCAATTAACCTGATGTCTTTTCTCTCTCTCGTGTTTTTCTCTAACAGTGGTTTGGTGTCTCACTGCATCTCCATCTTAAAGGTAACATCTCTTCTCCTCTAACTCTCACGTTCATACAACATTCACAGTGTTTCTCTCTAAATTGTCCAATTAAATTCCTCCCTCTCACGTCCGACCTTACAGATCTGCCACACTCTGACGGAAAAACTGGTCGCCATGACGATGGGCTCAGGAGCCAAGGTCAAAGCGCCGGCCAGCCTCAGTGACATCATCAGCGTGGCCAAACGCATCAGCCCGAGGTGATAACACGAACACACACACACACACACACACACACACATACATGAATGACATAGCCAAGCTATTACCACAGCTTCTACATATGCTTCTATCAAGAGTGATGTTAATGTGAGTCCCTTTCCCCCCTGTAGGGTGGATGATGTGGTCCGGTCCATGTACCCTCCTCTCGACCCCATTCTACTGGATGCCAGGTAATCACTTTCACTTTGAAATCATTTATTCTTGTGATTATTACAGTAGTTGATCTGGGAGTTGTGCTTTATTGATTTGTTATTAACCCCTAATTCTGTCCGTTTACCCTGGTGCTGTAAATGAGTGAGTATTTCCCTGAAGGAAACAGTTTCTCTCTAGTATACAAACATACACTGGCTATTCTCCCTACCAATGTATGAATAACATTTATACCATTTAACACACCTCAAACTCAACTTAATGTTTGTCATGCTCTTTGTTTATTCTGTGCTTGCTCGGCTTTGTGTGAAAGTGTGCGTTCGTCCGTATCAATGTACTTAATGGTATTTGGTTTGGTTGTCTCATTATTGAAGTGCCTTGCAGACTTCCCTCATACCCTTTTATTAATTGTAGCTCATGAGATGAAGGGAGATGTGGCACAGCCTTAGTAATAGGTCCTACAGCAAAATGCTGCTTTCATTGGAAAGTTTTAAGCTTAATTAAAAGTAGTCTTGTTTTAATTAAAAGTTACATAAGCCTTTTTTCTAGCCTTTTCACATTTGTCAAGAAGGAACTACTGCATATTCATTAGAAAGCACACAGCCCTTCACTTATCACCTGTTTCTCTTTTGCCTGTTTCACTTATTTTATTCATGCCGATAATTGTTTTTCACACACTAAACAGCTGCAAATGACATTTAAACCTCGAGTTGGGCAATATGTTGATATAGTATTGCTATCATAACAGGACACTATACCGCAGTTTGGTTAGCATATCACTAGCATGCTGTCAGTGAAGTCATATGGTCAGATGCTGTGATAGCCTGTTGTGTTGTCTTAGCATGTGAGTGAAATGGTATACACATGCATACAATTGCTTCTACATTTTTTCATTTGGTGCAGTGAATATTTCACACTACAAAGCAAAAGACAATCATCAACTTGAATCCGAATGAAGTGTTCAGTCAATTCACTCAATATTTGTGAAAGTATGGACTATTGACTGATTACTAATACGTTAACTCACCCTCTCTTCCTCAGAGCCACTGCTCTGCTCCTCTCCGTCAGCCACTTGGTGCTGGTGACCCGCAACGCGTGTCACACGTCCGGCAGCATGGACTGGATCGACCAATCGCTGCACGCTGCCGAGGATCACATGATCGTTCTGCGCGAGGCCGCCATGGCCTCCGAACCCGAGCGGAACTTTCCGGGCGCGGACATGCAAAGAGAGCAGGCCATTTAGACCACAGGGGTACGTGCACGTTAATGCATGTACATAGAGAACACACACACACAGGCACATACATGGAAACACACACCAGAAGTACATGGACATCAGTTTATCACACACATGTATGTCCACAACATTGCTTAATAGTGCAAACAGTGTTAAATAGCCAAGCATCATTCTCCCCATCAAGGACAAATTAGCTCTCTCACAATCATCGCCTTCCCGCCAAAAAAACGTTTCTCTGCCCGTCGTTGGCCGCTGTATTTCTCACATATTGTGTAATGCATACCATTGTTGTATTGTTTTTATAAATCGTTGTATTAAGTTCTTTAGACTTAACGCTCATCCACACCCTAGCTTCGGAGCGCTATTGGCGGTACTGAGGGAGTGTGTGTGTGTGTGTGTGTTTGTGTGTGCGTAGGGGGTTTCTGTTTTTATCTGCTTCACTAGCTTTCTGATACATGCCCTCTGGTTTTTGCCCATCGCACCGAACCAGGCTATAATCCAAACTGCTCAGGGCCTTTTGCAGTCACATGGAGGGCTTAGTCAGCTTAATCCGGCCCGGAGAAGAGAACTGCCAGCTCCCTTACAAGGGACCCGGGACAGGCTCAATGCAGGGAGGCTGCTCACTCCCGGGAGGAGGGTACCGACGTGTCCCCGTCAAGAGGTGATAAGCGAGGCGAAGGAGAGAGAGAGTGGCGGTGAACGGAAGGGAGAAAGTAAGAGTGACGCAGGATGTCTTAAGTGTGCTTAGCCCGCATTAACGTGTTGAGGGAGGTGAAGGGAAGATGCGGCGTCTCGTGGGTTCGGACTGAAAGGGCTGTAATTGGAGCACGCGCACCTGCTTCTCCATGCATGACTAATGCTAAATGTCCTCTAGGGGGGGGGGGGGGGGGGGGGGGGGGCGCGTTTGCAATGAGACTTTAAAACACAACAACCAGATGAGCCCCCCCCCCCCCCCCCCCCCCCACCAGATGAGCACACAACACAGCACACACACCATACTGGTCACACAAGCCACCCAACAGGAACATTATAGAAAGTCGTTTAGTGATGACAGCACTTAAAGTATACTTTGTTTTGCAAGTTTTGTGACGACCAATCAGGAGTTTCTGTGTAAACGTTGCAGCATTTTCTTCCTCCTCCTTATTTGTATTTTTTGTTACCTGCTCTTTTAATTGAATTCGAGCGTTGTATCGATTGCCATTTGTAACGTGGAGATTAAACCGATCCAGGAGAAAACATTTAAAGCGTTTACCCTTTTTATTTTTGGTTGTTTACAGTTGTTTCATCAGAGTTTTTTTTGTAAGCACTCTTTTTTTCTGACTTTTTCTCAGCTCACAGTTTGTTACTGATGTCTTTATTTTGTCCCTCCTAAACCTTAAATTTGTCTTTTTGCCTTTTCTCATTGATTTGTACAGATAAATGTAAGTTTCATAAGAAAACCAAATTGGACTCTGTGTTCTTTGTTGCTGTTGCTGGTTTAAATAATAATCTCTGCAGAATTCAGTCTGTTAAGAAGCCCACACACAGATTTCAGGAAGAAGAAAAAGAAGAGAAGAAGAAGTCAGGTCGAGAAACAGGCAGTCCATGAAACACTTAAAGAGCATTTGGCTCCGAAACACATTAAGGCCTTTGGATGCCATACTTATATAGGACACACACGTGAACTCACACACACACAGCCACTGGGAAAACATGTGCACACAGTGGTCATCTCAGAAAGAAAAAAGAAATACAAAATCGTGTGATCTCTGATTCTCAGATGACATAAATAATCCATATTCTTTGGGGTGACGTCGTTAAGCAGTCCTTTGGGCCAAGGCAGGGTATCATCCTAGCATCTCCTTCCCTTATAAGCTGGTGTACGGCCCTGCTGGGGCATCAGTCATTTCTGGAGGTGCTTTTTACGCAACCAGTCCTTTGCTCTTCTTGATGTCTTCTTGCTTCCAGGCGGGGAGGGGGTCGTACTCTTCATGCTTCATTTCCAGCACGGCCTGAAGATCAACAAATGACCGCGTTCTGGTTAATTACATTTGCCTGTTTTAAGTCATTTATTTAGCAGACACCTTTATCTTTATTTCAAATGCATGTCATTAAGGAGCAGGCAGGAGTTTGGGGCGTCTTGCTCAAGGATGCCTACGGTTAGACTGCCCACATTGGGGTTCGAACGCCGCATCTTTCAGCTGGGTGTCAAACACCCCGACCTCTCGACTGTCCTGCATCTTTTGAGCATAATCAAAAGGCAATAATCCAACCTAGCAAGGCCCTGGATGTGACACAAGCTAATGGAGTTGCTTGAGTGTTTCTGATTGGCTTAAATCTGTGTCAGGTGATTTAATTTCAGATTAATTGAAACCACTCACCATTTCAATGTGAACGTTTTTTTTTTTTTTACATTCCATCTGTGCCTTATCTGATGATTGTTGAGTGTATATGCAACCTTTATTGCTTTTTATACTTATTGCTTTCTATACCCTTTATTGCTTTCATACCTAATCGCTGTTACCTTATTGCTTTTTATATTCTGTTTTTTTTATATATATATATATATATATATATATATATATACAGGTATATATATTCATATATATATTATATGTCTTTTATATATATATATATATATATATATATATATATTTTTTTTTTTTTTTTTTTTTTAAATTATATTTTATGTCTTTTTATTGTGCTTTTATAACCAGAGTGACGATAAAACCTCTTGAATCGTGAATATTTTACATTAAGTGCAAAGCAGTGGCGTGCCCCAGCCTTTGAGAGAGACTTCGGGGGGGTTTACCTGGAAGTCCTGGTCTGACAGGTAGACCTCCGGGCGCTGGGGGTCCACCCCATCGGGCAGCGGACTCCTCAGCAGCTCCTCAGCAGGGTACTGGGCCAACGCGTCCTGCACCAGAACCAGCTTGGCCTTGCCCGTGTCCCCCTGGAGGTGCACATGCACAACACGGGAGAAGGATTTAGATTAGGTTATTCCCCATGGCTTTGGAGATTTAGAAGAATTATTAATATTTATTAGGTCATTGGGAATTTTATACAATATTACAATCAATATAATATGTAATATGATTAGTATAACTTCTTACGGATTTAGGTCGATTTCTCTAAATGGTAATTCAAGCAAGAGTAGCTTATTCAAGATTAAATATTTCAAACCTTTTTTTGTCATTTTTGCCAAAAGACGAATGAATGTTAATATTGAATGAGACCATGAGAATATTGTATGAGGCCGAGGCTCTCATACAGACAGGCAGTCTCTTTGTTCCTCGGTGGGACTGAGTACCTGTGAGCTGGTCCTGGGCCTTCTCTCCCAGCAGGGGAAGACGTTGGTGAAGGTGAGCGGCTCTGTTCCCTCAGAGATGAGGTAGGCCATGGGCGGACGCCTGGGGTTCAACTCTGGACAAAACAACAACAACAACAACAAAACAACCATGATTTCAACCAAACAGCTTCCAATGGACCTGGACGCTACTATTAAGGAGATGGCCACCCGGAGTCACCTTTGCAGTACTGGAGCACGGTCTGCATGGCGCAGCGCCTCTCGTTTGCCCAGCGGCTACAGGCTGCGCTGCTGCTCCCCGTGTCCACCGCAGGGTCTCTCTGCCACAGGTACACCTCCAGGCGGTTGTCCAGCAGGAACAAGGCTGCCGTCGCAGCACATTTAGCGGAGAAAGGATAGTGTGTTAAAGAGAGGGTAAGAGTTCACCTGGACTCTGCTTAGCCTCCTTCCTCTACTAACCCCCCCCCCCCACACACACACACACACACACAAACCTGAAGCACTTTTTGTATCTTAGTATCTTAGCACTTAGCGTCTTACCCTAGCTATCTCTGTTGTACACTAGCAATTTTCTTGTTTTTGAGCTTGTTCTTGTGAAATCCTTACTGTACCGACAGTGATATATTGTTGCACTTTCTTCTGACAAATATACTAATTGTAAGTCGCTTTAGACAAACGCGTCCGCTAAATGCCCTAAATGGAAATGGAGATGGATGAGCACCAAGGATGTATTGATACAGATTACACCCTGGAGAGCCCTTGAAAACAAACAAACAGAAAGACAGCTGATTAGAGGAGGGAGGCGGGAGCTCATACCAGGCTGTGGTGCAGAATACAGGCTCTCCTGGATGAATGGCATCGCCATGACGACCCCAGGCAGGCGGGCGGCGCTCTGCAGTTCCTCGCCCTGGAAGGTGCCGGCGTGGACACTCAGATGGTAGAGTCGCGGCGTGAAGTTGTATTTACCCGGATCTGAAATAATACACACGTTCAATTTGCGCAGCGTGTGTGCGATGTGTGTGTGTGTGGGTTTATGCAATTTGGTGACATTCAGTTAATTTTGAATTGTTGATATGTCACATAGGATGTGTGTGTGTGTGTGTGTGTGTGTGTGTGTATGTGTGTGTGTGTGTGTGTATGTATGTTTGTGTGTGTGTGTGTGTGTGTGTGTGTACCCTGTAGCATGCAGTCGTAGGCCTTCCTGTCCTGCTGTCCGAGGGCGGTCCAGAACTCTGCAGGTTCTGATCCCTCCTCCACCACCAGGACCTTTAGTGGGTTCAAGCTGCTGCAACCCACACCCATAAACACACACACACACACACACACACACACACACACACACACACATTAACACATGTGTACACCTAAATGCGTACAAACTCATATAAATATAAATATATACATATTCATGTTCATGTATACATACATACATACACATAGACACATTTAATGAATTACGTAATTCCAAAAGGTCCTCAAATAACATGAATGATACCAACCACGACAATACAGTTGAAGATTGAAAACATGAGTGTGGAGTGTGTGTGGTTGACAGCTGGTTTACCGAGTCAGACTGATTAGACTCTGGGGCCGGGTGAGGCTGCATACCTGTGGTGCAGAGCAATCATGGCACCCGGGATCAACCAGCTATCACCACACACACACTCAGGGAGAGAGCCATCATGCAGTCATGACACGATGTTACATCTGCTCGGCTTGTACCTGCTTGGCATCGCCAATAAATAGATAAAAATGTCTCGTATGTAGAGTGTGGCTACTGCTACAGTGAGGAACTAAACCAGTACTATGGTTACTATGGTTAAGTACAAAGCCCATCAGGGGGCTAAAACAGCCTTTGGAGAATGAAACGCTTACCGTTGAGTGAGGCATTCTGCCGCTCTCTTGCCCACCTCTCTGGAGCTGGCGTGGGCTTTACAGCCGTGCCACAGGTACAGCAACCCCTGCTGGCCGTTGAGCAGCACTACAGACCCTCTGGAGCGAAGCCCCGAACAGCAGCAGTCCACCTCTAGCAGGGAGCCCTCGTCCGGGAGCTGCCCACGCACACAGAACATACTCCACGCCGCTGGGACCACATCCAAGGAGAAAAACGAGAGAGAGAAAAAGAGAAAATTACACACGTAGCCAAACAAAACCGTCGTGCTACTGTTGTTCTCGTCATCATCACCCCCAGTCCGACTCCTACTATCCAGTCTTCCTAGACTTGGAGTTGTAGTGAACATTATAATGTCCCGCCGTTGGTACTTGGCGCGTGAGTGTAATGTGTGCGATGTGGATTTAGCGACGATGTGAGTTTGTAAGTCAGTGAGTTACACTACATTGTAGCAATCGCCAGTGTAGCGGTCTGAATACCACCCGGTACATTTACCCCTGAACCCAGAGACGGCCACCCAGTGAACCCTCGCAAGGGAAGTCAAGAGCAGTAGATGGATGGATGGGGCCCCCAGCACACCACCATACGAAAACACACATAGGAGGGGGGTAAGGGTGTGAGGTGATCCAAGAACGGCATTCCTGACTCCCACACACACACGCACACACACACACACACACACCGCCCCCCACCCGCTCCTCCTTTTCGTGATAAGACTGGGCTTGTTCCCCAGAGCCTGCATAATAATATGTGCTTAATATGAATTATTAAGTCTCATCATTTGTACCCGTGTCCTACCGCACCATGTAAGCGTGGTAGAGGGAAAGATTAACAGACGGTCATTCAACGCCACCAAAGATAAGTCATTAAATAAATGAATAAATAAAATTAAAATTAAATAAATAAATAAATAATAATAATAATAATAATAATAATAATAATTAATTAGTTAATTAATTAATTAATTAATTAATTAATTAATTAATTAATTAATACAAATATTTAAACAAATATTTTGTTCTCCATTAGTATATTAACCGTATTTTTGTTGGTCGTTGCCATAGCTTTGCAGACAACTTAGCATGAACAACATGATATTCCAGGTTGGTAGTTGTTGTTGTACCTGTGTCGGCTGGTGGGTGGTCTCGCCTCCCTCTGTGGGTGACCAGACCCCCGTGGAACAGCTGCAGGAAGCATGGAGGCTCCTGTCCCTGGTGCACCACCATCTCCAGGAACCACGTCCACACACACACACACACACACACACACACAATAAGGACACACAACGTCATGTGGAGTGGATACCACGGTAACGGCAAAAAATGCATTACATTTTACTATAAGTCAATAATACAATTTCAATGAATGTCAAAATAAATAAATAAAACGCAGCCCCAAGATTGTAGCAAATTTGATATTCTGGCATGTCGGAAGTAATGTAATAGCAATTCAGTGTGTTAACAAACCCTCCTCTATAAGATATAAATGGTGGCAAAGTCTGCCATTCCTTTCAAATATGCCTTGAAAATAGTAAATGTAAAAATAAATGTACAATATAGTCGCATCTTGCCTCTAAAAAAAACAGACTTATAAGAATAATTCAAAAAGATGTTTTATAAGTTGACTTGAATATCGGCTATATTGGACTGGTACCCCTTAGCTGTAATCACAGTTGTAGTCATGAGACAAAACACATGAACCTGTAAGTGAGGGAGGCAGTGTGTCTACCTGGGAGTCTTCCTCACTCTTCAGCCCGATGGAGAGGAAGGAGGCGGTGCCCCGCCCACTGACGGAGGAGTGGCGGCCCTGCCACAGGAAAAAGGCAGTCTTCTCCTTCCTGCTTGTGTCCTCTGGGCTGCTTCCCTTACCTATACATACATACAGCACACAGATTGGTCAATTAGTGAATGTGAATCTTTGGTTCATAATCTGTGTGAGCAGTGTGTCAGGTTAAGTGTATGTATGTGTGTGTGAGTCCCCACCAGCAGTGTACGTCCAGCGCACAACGTACGACTCTCCCTCGTGAAGCTGCCCGTTCGTCTCCACGGGCACCTCGCTGTCGTCAAACTCCTGGACGTGCCACGTCTCCACGGCAACCGTGTCCAGCTCCGCCTGTCGTCCTCCCTCCAGAGTGACGGCCCAGTGTGGCCCCGGGAGGGCCGTCTGGTCCCGCGCGGGCCCCTGCCCCAACAGAAGGGCCTTGGCGTCGCAGGGGCTCCAGGTCTCCTCCGCCTGTGGGGTGGAGGCAGGCATCGCTGGCAGGCCTGCGGACGACTAATAAATACAGGATGGAGTTTAGTTGAGGACATTTAAAGCCCCCATATGCTGTGTTTCTTTTTTTTATTTCATGTTGTGCAATGCCAACCTCAGCTGCTATAAACAATCTAGTCATTATTTCAATTTTCGCCAGTATGCACTCTTGAAAAATGCAGTTTCTGCTCAACTTCTTCCTAATTTAAACATGGCATGCTACATTAAAATGGAGCTTGGTAAGCAGTGGAGCGCGTTTTAAATAGCATAATCCTAAATTAACTAACTTCAATACTTCTGGAGTTAATAAACCAACACTGTGACAGTGGGTTGCATTAGCATATTACACAGCTACACTACACAGTGTTGCTGCGGTCTATTTCTCAAAATCGGACACCTTTTTTTGTCATAAATCCTCTTCAAAAAGGATCTGAATCCCCACTCAACCTGTGTTGGGCCCTCTGGTGGTGGAGCGGGCTCCTCTCTGGCGACAGCGCCGCTGGGCCAGTCCAGGAACTTCTCCCTGAAGACGGCCGTCTCGCAGTGCTGGGAGATACAGCCGAACAGCGCCCAGCTAGGTCGCCCATCGCCCTGCCTGCAGAGTGGAATGCAACATACACCACTAAAGTCACCATCAAACTCTCAAAATGTCACTGTAGTTTCATTGCGGTTGGTGAACATGTCTTTAGTCATTTAAATCTCTAGATGAAAAAAAAAGTGAAAGTTTCTATGGACTTGGACAATTGGTTCACATACAGTATAGACTTTGGGACATACATTCAATGCACTAAATGGCATTCCCTTTTAAAGAATGCCCATATATCTTTGAATACTTTGTCAAACTTATATTCATTCATTTTATACCCATTATATCCATTATGTGTTATGTTATATCCAGTATTGATCGTGCATTTGTTTTCCCGCTGGGTGTGGTCTGGACTTACATCTGAATGCTGGGGTTGATGTGGGAGGGATCCAACGGGTTGACACTGCAGTTGCTATAGTCGTAAGCTCCGCCCCACACCTGCTCAGCCAATTGCAGAGCTATTTTCCTGTTCGCAATAGTGACGTCCTTCCCATGCCAAAGGTAGACCTCACTGCCAAAGTCAAACACCAGAGCCTGCAGGAGACACACACAGAATAGAATATACTTGAACTTAATTTTTTGAACTTATACTTGAACTTAAAAACAGTCACCAAACCTTACACAGAAGTGAGCAATATTTAAAAGATGTAAAGGTAATTGAGCAGTACTACCCAAAAAACACTCAACAACCGAAACAGTAAAACATCTGTAACAAAGAAACTGCAGCACCAGAGAACAGGGGCTAGTCTGACCTGAGCGGGGCCCAGAAGGGAGACGCTGGGGGCCGAAGCCCAGGCTTCCTCGTGGGGCACCAGCCTGTTGTCCCGCAGCCTGTAGACACAGTTGGACTCCACCACACCCATCTCATACAGCTCATCCTCCTCCGGCGACCCGGCCCCTGGGAGCAGGAGGAATCACATGGTGATTCCACAATACAAAAAAATGCATAGCACCACTGAGCTCTGCTGTATGACCATCAAAGTGGTCTTTTGAAATAATATAAAAAGAACATAGTATTACATAGTGGTATCATTTAATAACATAATAACATCATAACTTTAAAACCACAAACTACAAGAAAGAGGTAAGTGTGATTGCCATTTCGAAATCTGCCCTGTAGTGACATCACAAGTGGGAGTGTCCACCCAGATGTATGATAGATAGCTAAGCCTTTACACAAAAAACTCAAAATATATTTCTGACCTCTGTACTGTTTCCTTCCTCCCAGAAGGTTCCAGAAGTCAGTGGCCAGGCTGCTGTCGGCGTTCAGCCCCTCCTGCAAATGCAGGAGCTGGGGGGCCTGACAGCCCAGCTCGCGGTGGCTCTGGATGTAGACTGCTAGCTCCATGGCCTGGTGGACATACACCAGTAGCACTAGCATTAGCCCTAGCACCCACTAGCATTAGCCCTAGCATTAGCCCTAGCACCCACTAGCATTAGCCCTAGCATTAGGCCTAGCAGTGCAAACATCACCTGGCATCACCTCTTCTCTTCTTGCTTTGAATACATTCATCTAACCATCTGTGCAATATCTGACTATTGATTGTATGCACCTTATACAGTACCATATTGGTTTTTATATTCATTTTATATGTTATATTCATATTTATATGCCTCATATCTATTATATATCTTTTATTTATATATTTTTATATATATCTTTTCTGTAACGGAGCCAAATAATTTATTGCAAGTTGTACAACCGGAGTTACAATAAAACATCTTGAATCTTGAATTATTTCAGTAAAAGTATTTTTTGAGTTGGCAAACTATTTTGAGTTGGCAAACTAAATAAACTAATATACCTACTGTTAATGCTTCCATTTGTTGTAATGCACACAGCATGGTATTTGTATATCTCTCACTGACTTCATCATAGCCTGAAAATGCATTTTGCCCTCAACTCCTTATCTCTAATTAGATTGATTGGTGTGCCTGGGTTGAAAAAGTTGCAATGTCTGACCACTAAAATGTGTATTGCAAAGTCGGATCAGTCAGTGGACGAAATTAAAATGACCAGTGGAAGAGTCATGCAAAGTAAATGAAGAAATACACATACACACACACACACACACACACACACACACACACACACACACACGCCCACGCCAGGGTCTTCTGTAATACCTTGGCCTTCTCTGCAGCGTTGGCAAACTCTCCGCTCCACAGGGTGCAGTGCTCCTTAGTGATCAACAGGAAGCAGTCGCCACTGTTCAGGGAGCCAGCAGAGGGCTCTACCAGCCTGGTCTGGACCTGCCTCCTACCTGTCAACACACACACACACACGCACACACACACGCACACACATAGACACACACACACACACACAAAAGCTATCAGGTGTTGAAGTCCCTTGAAATTGAATTCCTATTCCTATTTTTCCTTTTCAGACTTAAAGGACAATACCAGTCTGGGTGATCAATCCATCATAAGTGTCTCTCCCGGCTTCACTTAAACATCCTTTACCAATATAATTTGTCAAAATGACTTCCTTGTACCAATCGGCCAAAGATGATTTAGCGTGAACAGACCTGCCACGAATATAAACAATGGCGATATAGCACTTCAGTCTTTATGAATCAATGTGCTCACCATACAAGTACTTACTTACTTACAAAGTACTTGTAAAATACAGGCTACCAATATTTAGGTTTGGTAATCTAAATATATCAGGAGTATATGTGTAAGCAGTTTAAAATGAAACGAAAAACTATAAAATGACTCAAAATCAGCATTACAAATACCGTGTATGCGTACAGAAATACATGCATCATCTGACCTTTAATTTGAAGGAGCATGAGGCTCTTGAAGGGAGAGTGGTTGCTGTCGGTGAGATCATCTGAGGAAACCACATTCTCTTTGCTGTTCTGTCGTGAGTGGGAGTTTTTAGCCTCTGGAGGGCCGCACACGCACACACACACACACACACACACACACACACACACACACACACACACACACACACACACACACACAGGCACACACACACACGTTTATGTTTACAGATGCTTATGTGTGTAATATATGTGTACTTTCATACCATGTAGACTCCGATTTTCTTACCACACAAGATTAATTGTATTATTTAATATATATATATATATATATATATATATGTATATATATATATATATATAGTGCAGCCAATATGTGTTAAATGAACTTGAGATCTCAATTTAGCTTGATGGTGTGGCTCTAGGGACCTGATTAGCAGACAGGTGGGTTGGTGGCAGGTGTTAATGCACTAATCACCGGTCTTGTCTTAAAAATACGGACAGTAGCTGCCCCCGCAGGGAGCAGACTTTGCATTTTGATTTGATTTGATTTCAGTTTGTGCCACAAGTATAAGTAAGTATAAGTATAATTTGAGCCCCATGTGTCTGTCTCCTCCTTTACAGCGACCTGGGATGCTGGGATCCAGTAGTCCCACCGAGACAGGATGTTTTAGCTCATTTTCCCACGGGAAACGTTTACGAGCACTGGCCAAGTTTGTGTTCACCGTTCAGCCAATCATGCGCTTCCAGATCACCGACCCCAGCAACATGATTGGCCACTAACACACAAATATAAAGCAATAGGAAGCAAAACGCCCTGTTCACCCAGATTTGAGCTGCTCAAACAATGTTTTGAGCATTTCTGCTGATGAACCTCGATGTGTCTTGACGTGTGTGAGAAGTGACTCACTCTTCTGGGCCTGCACGGCCGCGCTCTCCTCCGCAGTGGCGCTGGGGTCCCCCCGGTCCCCCATGTGGTCCTGGTTGATGTCCTCCCGGGCTGCTAGCGCCCGCAAGGGGTTCCTGGAGCCCTGGGACCGGCGGGACGGCCTCACCGCCCGCCTGTGTTCTGTCACCGCCGAGCTCAGTCTGAAACCACCGCAAACCACGGAGGACATGGTGAAGTGAACGAGTGTGATACGATGCAAACACATGTCGCACACACATGTATGCGTACACAAAATATGGAAACACAGAGGCACAGACAAGGAAACACACACACACACACACACACAAGCAAACAAAATCACAATATCACAAAAGACAGTATGCTAGAGACTCATACATACTCACACAAAAAAAAAACACACAATAGGCCTACACACACACACACACAAACAAAATACACACACTTGCAGACCAACACAAAATATACCCATACACAAAACAACAAACATACACACATAAACCAGACCCATACACACACACACAGAAAAGAAACACACAAATACAAACACACACACACGCAGACACACACAAAACAGACCCATACACAAAACAACACACACACACACTCAAAAACAACTCTCACGCACACATGCACTCATACACTGACAGTTCATACGCCTATTTTTTGTTGCGTGTCCCACACCTCTGAACATGTTAAAGCTCTGCAAGCAGAGTGTAAGGACTGCATGTCCTCGCCGATGTGGCGGAGGGACGGCGACTATAAATGCCGCGGCTATAAATGTCACGAAACGGTGCATCTACATTCGGCCTAAGATGGCCCTGCTGCAACACTCACATGGACGTGCTGGTCTGGCAGAAGACCCCCAGGTCCTGCTGCGACTCGGTGGCGGCCCCGCCCTCGGAGCCCGCGGGGATGCAGGCGGAGGGAGGGGAGCGGTCGTCATAGAAACAGCTGTCCGTATCCCCGTGGTTGGCCGAGGGCGCTGCCGCCGGCTCCTCCTGGGGACTTCCTGTTTGAGAGGTGCTCTGACACCACTGGTCTGTAATGTATACGTTGTTATTATTAGACTTCTGCTTCGCTCATATCAGGATGTGAGGCGCCGTTCGCCGATGTTAATATAAGGCTTGAGAAAAGCTATCGCTCAAATGGTTTATGAATTAACAGCAATCAAGTGAATGCATGCAGTAGTCTAGGAGCCTGGAACGGCTAAATCAGCTAAATTCCATCAAATCTGTTTTTGTTCAGCTTTTAATACACATCTGTTTGATAAAATAAACAAGAAGACATTCTTTAGACATGGGGACTAGATAAGCGATATACATTATTCTTTTTTTTTTTTTTTTTTTTGACAAACTAATCCAAACAGGAGGTTTTCTGAGGACTGTCCTGACCTTCAGAGGGACATGTGGAGGGTCCAGTAGAGGGTCTCTTGTTATGTAAGGCATCATGTTTGTCTGGTTCTGGAGAGCCCAGACCTGAAAGCAGTGGTGGAAAGTAACTAAGTGCATTTACTCAAGCACTGTACTTAAGTACAAATGTGAGGTACTTGTACTTTACTTGAGTATTTCTATTTCAGATTAACAATACAAAATATAATCAATGAATAAATGATATTATTATATCAATAAGTCTTTATTGGTCCCCAGGAGGAAATTCACAAGCCACCCAAGAGTACGTAAAGTAATATATAAAATATATGTATATAAATACATTAAAATAAGCCCAACCTTTACCAGCTGCAGCATTAAAGTGATGAACACATTAATGCATCAATAAAAATAATCCACAGCAACAATCCACAACACAGATTAAGTAAAAAATATGAGCGAAAGAGACAGGGGGACAGACGGACAGAGGGACAGACAGACAGACAGGTCAATAGGGAGAGACAGATCGAGGTCTCACCTCTCTTGGCCATGCGTGCGGCCGCAGAAACCAAAGTCGAGTCGTCGCTCTCCTTGCTTTCCTCGGTGCTCGCTCGCCCCTCTGTGTCCTGATGGGAGGACATACTCTGCTCTTCCTCCTCTTCCACCTCCTGTGGTGGAGGCTCCTCCTCCACAGCGTTAGCCCGCACCTGAACACAGAGCGCACCTTGCTGGAGAACTGGGGAGCTCATCTGCATCCTAACATTTGTATAATGGCAGGCGGACGGACAGACAGACTTTATGAAATTAAAAACTAATTTGTGAGAAAAAACTAAATACATGTAAACATTTAACAAACAAACGCATACAAATAAAATGTGTTCCATTTTTGACATTTTATATTTTCATTGTTGTTTATTGATATGATGTATAACATGGTGTTTTTCCCCCTGTTTCCTTTTTTAAAGACAGATAAGGGTAAACAAACAAACAAACACCACTAACGCATCACCTTCTGCCTCCACTGTGGCTGAGACTGGACCTGGGTCGACGAGGTCACTTCCTGTGCCTCGAAGAACAGGTTAGACTGAGGGGAGAGAAGAGGAAAGCCTGCGGTTAACCTGGGGTTAACAGACAAGACGGCGAGTCCATGCAGACGTCAGTTAGTTAGTTCATATGGAGGGAGCCAGGAGGCGCCATAGAGGACAGAACAAAGAGGATGAAATAATACTTTCATTCAAAATAACGAACATTTTAGTACGTACACATTAGTATTCATGCCAGCTGTGAATACACTGTACACATCCCTCTTCAGCAAATCCTTCACAAGAATACACTTTGACAGTTTCACAAATTTAAACTGTCAAAAAAAGACTTGCGACATACAAAACTTTGTCATTCACTGCATCCGCAAACACTGCACAGCGGGAGTTATGTTATGCAGGCTTTAAAAGCAGTTCACAGAAACACATGGGACTTTACCTGGTTGAAACACATGACATACTGAGGTGTGCTGCTAGAATACACAGAGGCAAAGACTGGGTCCTGGGTGAGAGACAATCCAACAAAATGGAGAGAGAGCGAGTGAGAGAGAGAGCGAAAGAGAGAGAGAGAGAGAAAGAGAGAGAGAGAGAGAGAGAGAGAGAGAGAGAGAGAGAGAGTAAGGACGGCCAGACAGACAGACAGAGAGACAGAGAAACAGACGGACAGACAGACAGAAAAGAAACAGAGAGACAAAGAGAGAGAGAGAGAAACACGCACAAAGAAAGATCCAGAAACATTTACCAGTGTTTCAAGTGCTTAATCAATAAACGATTGAAACACATCTCTGCTATGGTCTGTTGTTTAGGTGGTGTGTGGCTGAGAATGTCTTACCCAACAGAGACTGTGGACAGGGTCTGGGTGAAGGGTGGAGCTGTCATTCTCTTCCTACAGGGGGCAGCATAGCAAAGAAGAATGAGATGCAGCACACACACACACACACACACACACACACACACACACACAGATACACACAGATACACACAGATACACATAAAGCCGTACATATGGTAAACATATGCCAGCTGGGTGGGACACATGAAACACATGACATGGGGCTATAACCACGTTAATGGACTAGCTGTTTATGTTCCATGTCCTTCTGTTACGTTCGCTGGGGGGGGGGGGGGGGGGGGGGAGTCCAAGAGTAGCGTAACTCGAGTCTCAGGAGTCTTGATCAGTTGCTAGGAGATGTGATATCTAGTGTCATCGCAGGAAAAGTCAACTCTCCTCAAACTTGACCACTCGCTCAGGTCTACAGGAGCAAGGGGGAGGGGGGGGCGGAGATCACCAGGGAATTTTTAGTAAGGCTGAATAATTAATCGAAATATTATTGAATCGCAATATGGCAAAGTGCAATATCCAAATTCCTGGAGCTGCAACTATTTGATAAGGGTAAAAATGTGTAAATGTTTATAACACCATTATAAATGAAGTACTTTTTAAAGTTAAAATTAAAATTTTGATGCAAAAATGATCACTCCCACTAATAGTGAATCATATCGCAATATTTCAAAAATAATCGCAATATGATTTTTTTTACGATATCGTTCAGCCCATATTTTTAGATCCACTAAAAATAAAACTATCAGCTCAGATATCATAAAGCTATGCTTGCTTGTATAAATAGGGTGCTTGTCTTTGTGTGCTTGATATGTGTTGTACTACTTGTTAGGATCAAAACATTGCTTTCCTCATATCGTTATTCATCACTTTTAAAGAAAAGCATGTGCATGGATGATAAACTGCAAAAAATGTATCTTCTTCAGGTATTTATAATGATTATTACATGGCTTTGTTGAATACTCGATTCTGATTGGTCAATTACAGCATTCTACTGTCTGTTATTTCTAAATAGCAGATCGCTGCTATGAATAACAAACCGTTGCTATGGACGCTATTTCCAACCGTAGTATCCAACACACTATTTTTAGAGCAAGCAATAAAATCATTTTTAAATCCATAAAATATTTTTTGTTGTTATATTTTGTGTCACATTATTGATTGATTTATTAAGTAGCCATGTAATAAGCGGGATAATGTACAATAATGTCGCCGGTCATTTCGTGTCAGGGTCCTGCATCACCCTGTCAGGGATTATTTCGCAATGGAGCTATAGGAGTCGTAGGGGTGGGCTCAAATCTTGTTTACCTTCCACAACAATCTCAGAGGGATCGGGATTAAAAGAGGGTTGTGGGGTCGAGGGGATCTGACCTTTTGCTAACGAAAACGTTAAAACCGTCTCCAGACTGGGGACTGGAGCTCCCTGCAGGGCCACCTCCGGGTCAACAACTGGTTCTAAGAGGGGTGGTGGGGGGTAGGAGCTAAATTTGACCCACTCAGATCCTAGTTGCATGTTTTGTTTATAAAATGATGTTTTTTTAATGAGCCATTATCATCGTCGTTATAGCAACAATGACAATAATGGAGTACGAGTTCTCCATACGAGGTGGTCCCACCTTGGTATCAGTCGTGGACTCCGCCGGGTGCATCAGGGTGCCGCCTTCAGCCAGGGTGACCCGGACCTGACCTCTCGGTGCGGCCGTCCTCCCGCTAGTGCCTTGTTCTTCCTCATCCTCCTCCCTACATAGAGGAGACAGGTGATGATTTTGATGATGATGATGATGATGATGATGATGACGATGATGATGATGATGATGATGATGATGATGATGATGATGATGATGATGATGATGGTGGAAAAATCATGGAAAATTCATTCCTGAATTACTTTTCCTTATTTTACCCAGCCCATATTTGACCATGCACGTACAGCATCTGGACATATCCGGCCAATAATTCTTATATTCTTATAATCTTTTTGCCCAGTATCAGTTGGTCATCATTTTTCCCTAAACCCCACTAATTCAAACTTGTCAAGTTTGCATGGGCATAGAGAAATGCAGAGAGAGATTCCCTGTACTTTCACTTTCATCTCAAAAGACAATTGGGTGTTTGTCCTCTACCTGTGTCCCCCAGCAGCGCTAGCTCTGGAGGGGTGACAGGAGGAGCCAGCCTCCTCCTGCTGGCTCCCCTCCTCCTGGGGGAGGCCTGGAGGGTCCGCCGGGGGTCTCTCAGATGTAGCGGCGGCGGCGGCTTCCATCGCAGCGGGAGCCCTCTGGCGCCACGGAGCGGCAGAGCACCGACTCCTCTCCCTCCTCGGGGGGCGAGGCGGCGGTGCTTCCTGCTTCTCCACCTTCTCCTCCTCCTCCTCCGCCTTCTTCTCCTCCTCCCGCTGGCCGGCGCCGCCGTCCTCCGCACCACCGCCGTTGTGCGCCGCGCACGCTGGCGCCTCCGCGGGGTCGGGTCGCCACGCCGCACCCCCGGACGACCGGCTCTTCTTCAGGATCCCTCTGATGGCGGGTTCTGACTCGGAGCGGGGCAGAGGGCTGCGGTGCTGGGGGCCGGAGTCGGGCTCCGCGTGGGCCGCGGAGCCCATGGGGCCCACGGGGCTGATGTCGGGCGTGGAGAGACGCAGCTCGCTGGGCTTGAGGTTCACAGACAGGGCCTGCTGTCTGTCTGAGAGATGCGGAGCCAGGCAAAACGCAGGGAGCTGGACGGGGCCTTTCTGGAGCTGAATGAAGACAGAAAAAACAAGACAGAAGTTCCTAAGCTTTATTTGTCACGTACATATATGTATGTGCAGTGAAAAGCTGGTGTGGCAAACTCTACAGACGATGTATAGTAAAAGCTAAAAAGTCAAAAATATTGGGAAAATATCCAAAATATTTGTTATTTTGTTCTTCATTTTAATTAATTAGAGTGTTACTTGTCTTTTATGTGCGACTGCTATGTCTTTTTAATTGACATTGTAAAAAGGGCACACTGAAAATGATAATTCCCTTCTCAATGTGTTTTTGTTGAATAAGTACGTCAGTAAAATCTTTCTCTTACACTTATGTCATATCAAAACTTAAACAAAAAAAACTTAAAGGGACACTAAGTAATTTCTACTCCCATCTAGTGGTCAAGTTGTATTTTGCATTCAAACGAATTTATGCTCGCGTTTTCAAATGTTCGTTGCAACCTGTTGGAACTACGGCAAGCGGTATTAGTCAAGATTCAAGAACCATTGACATGTCTTCGAACACTTCCAGTTTGGTTTCGGATGATGAGGTACGTTATTTCAAACAAACTTCAAACTGCATTTAATCATTAGTGTGAGCATGTATGAGTAATTACTCCTACAGCAAGATAGTGAAATATGTTCTCATGTTTACATCGTTTTTTATTGGTAACATTACTGTCGCAGTATAGCGTCAGGTAATCAACGTGACAGTGACACAAGACGAACACTTTTTATTATTATTATTATTAGGCTAGAGTTTATATCACCTAGTTCATAACGCTACCCACCAACGACGCCGTTTAGGTTTATAACGTTACGTGTTCTACTGTTGTGCCGCCTATGTAATGAATTAAACAACCAAGCAATGATAAATGCTTGTAATTTAGACAGTGACGTTGACTTACCTGTCGAGGAGAAAGCAGGCAACCTCTGCATCCCTTTGAAAATCGTTCTCCTTCATTAGCTCTTTCCACCTGGAAAAAGCGACCCCGATGTTTACCCTCCTTTTCTGAATTCGCCGGTCACGTTGCCTTTTAAAATCTCTTATTCGCTTTTTTGCCGGCGAGGGTTTGTGTGGCATGGCATAAGTATGATCTTGCATTATGAAGACAAGTGCAGTGTAGGTTTTCTAAATTGCCGGGGAAGCGCGTCTCGCTACGCTCCTTCTCTGTTCCACAGTCAGCTGGCTCTGAGTGAGAACGCGTTTCGCATTACCTGTACCACGTGCTTTTTGTCCCTCTCGGGAGTCCATAGACCGGAAAGACATGGCGGCCTCCATAGAGCTTGCCCGCACTATGTATATTCTGATAAGTGATTCTTCGCTCAGGAGGATAAGTGAGATTGTTGACATTGATCATTGTACACCAATGGGGACTTATTTATGAATGAAGACGTTGATTTGAGGTAATAAATTACTAGAAAAACTACTTAGTGTCCCTTTAATAAAACCAAAAAACATTGTGTTGTTTTGCACAGCCGGGTCAACCGACTTACCAGGCTGACCTCCTCCACCGTGATGGGCTGTGTGCGGTAGCGGGCCCCCTTCTGCCTCCTCCTCTCTGGGGGGCCGGCGGCGGTGGGGCGGCCCCCCTGGCTGCTGCCCGGCAGGGAGATGTTGTTGAAGAGGGCCAGCTTCTGGCTCATGGTGAGCCTGCAGCTCTCGTCCTCCTCCTGTGCTTCGGCCGCCTGCAGCTCTGGAGCCAGGGCCGGGGGGGCCGGGGGGGCCGGGGGGGCCGGGGGGGCCGGGGGGGCCGGTTGAGGCGCTCTGCGGTGTGAGAGTGAGAGTGTTTGGAGTAAGGTTGGTTAGGATAGTCTGGCTTTGATCCCAAGTGTCTGCAGCCTAGCTGTGGAAATCCTTGATGCAAGATGCCTAACCCTACCTGCTTCTCAATGACTCCTCCTAACTATATTGCTAACTGTGGCTACAGCTCAAGCCACTAGAGGCTGTTAATGGAAAAACTTACATAGTGCAGGTTTAATACTACTTGCATTAAATGTTTCTATCTTATATTTAAGATATTTAGGTTTCTTGACTTACAGTACTTGCGGTTTATTTTCTTTCTTTCTATTTTCTATTTATGTTTCTTTACTATGTCTATCGCGCACTAAAGACCAATAAAAATTCCTTAAAATTCCCCCAAGTTAAACTTACTTGGCAAAAAAGTCCATTCTGATTCTGATTAAATAAAATACCATAGATAACTCCATAATAACTTTATCCATCTGCTCCATCATCATCATCATCATCACACACACACACACACACACCTGATGGCCACCATCTCCTCGCAGGTGATTGGCTGGGTGAGAGAGCGGTGCTCGTTGCCATGGCGAGCCCTGCGCTCGTGACAGACGCTACCGGAGCGAGGCTTCAGGAAGGCGGAGGACTCGGGGGCAGACGTCTTCTCCAGCTCCTGCGGAGACGGGGCCGGTGTCGGGTCACACACATTCACAGTGGATTCATAGAGACGCACGTGATCACGGGACCACCAAGGACCTCGTCCGCACCGTGGCACAAGCTGATTCACTTCCGATACAGAAATCAATACGTTGACATGTTGTGTATTTTATGTTTATGGTCTACATGATGTCCTATTGTCTTGGTAATTTTTAGAATAATTTAATATTTTAGTAGCCACCACACCCTGGCTATGTCTTAGGTATAGCTATCCATGCTGTATACCAGAAAGGATGGCAATTATGGTGCACCTAGAAACTTGTTCTAGTGACATCCTTGCTGTACCGACAGTGATATATTGTTGTTTTACTTTCTACTGACAAATGTACTTATTGTTAAGTCGCTTTGGACAAAAGCATCTGCCTAATGCCCTCAATGTCTAACCAGGTCAATGATACAGTGCATCTTATACTTGGACATTAAGTCCCATCACGCTACCTTTCTGGGCTAACATAGTTCTTGTTCACTCTACTGATACACAAGCGTCTTAATTAGTTTCCAAGGTGATCCCAGCAAACGAAACACTGCCCACTTTGTTCAACACGTGGACAATGGACAGTGGACATGCCAAAGGTGACCCTCACCGCCACTCAGTTCCGGCCGTTAAATCTATCGACTATTTCAACCTCGGCAAACAGATTAAAATAAACAACAAGAGGGAGGGAGAGGAGTGAGGGGGGGGGGGGGGTGTAAAAAAAGGGTACCAGTCATAAGGCAGCGATAAATTCCCTCTCCTTCCGTCTGGTTTTATGTCTAATGGAGGGGAGGAGGAGGAGAAGGAGGACTGGGCAGTGGGTCAGATGGCCAGTGGATAAAGCAGGCTGGCTTCAAAGTGGAGTGGATTGGTCTCTAACACAGAGGGATTGAATGCCCGCCACTGCAGGCTCCGGTGAAACCAGAGCCCCGGGTCCCGGCTTCGGTTACCCCCCCCTGCCTTCCTGCACACACACACACACACACACACACACACACACACACACACACACACACACACACACACACACACACATACATACACACACACACCAGCCCACTAATTATAAAATCGCTGACTGGCTCCTTAATGGCACACTGCTACCTGGTTTCAGACTGGGGGGGGGGGGGGGGGGGGGGGGGGGGGGGCAAGCCAACAACGCCCACAACAAGTTCACTACATGTGGTTAAATTCAACTCAATTACATGTACCTATTAACAACTGTCACTATTGTAATCCAATAGAAATTGAATGAAAATCAAACAAAACCAAAAATCAAATAATATCAAATAATAAACTAAATAATATCAAAAATCAAATAATAAACGATAATAAAAAGAAAATCTTGTTTGATACGATGCAGCGCACTGAAAGCCGTACACATGAGTGTTAAAGAGTGCAAACATGATTCAAGACCGTGGAGAGGGCCAGGTGGTCTATGGGTTATGTATCCTTCACTACTCGGTAAACATAGTCTTTCTCTCAGTGAGTGGAGAGCCAGCACACCGTGAACCTCGAGTGTGAATCCGGGGACAGCACCTGTTGGAGAGTTTAATATTCCCCATCAGGAGCGTGTTGGGTTCTCGGTGCGCGGCGCTAGCGCCACAGACAGCGGACCTGGTGGCCGTGAAGATTGAGGAAACCTCTCCTGAAGGCAGCAGTTAGGCAAATTAACCCTCGGATAAAAACTCAACAGAAAGCTCCAGCTCCACACAGATTTATCGTGGGTACTTTGGGACTATGCATCCATCACCAGGCTGACAGAGAGAGAGAGAGAGAGAGAGAGAGAGAGAGAGGATGCAGGCTTGGGCCTGGTATAATAAATATACTGTGTGAAAAATACACTTACTTTAAATAAAGACATCTTGGCTGCTACACTCATCTTGGCTCTGTCATCTGTCTTCACATCAGCTGGGGATATAAAATAATACACACACACACACACACGCACACACACACACACACACACACACACTGGCTATGTTACACATTTCTTTTTTTTGTTCTCTGCTTCTGTATGAGTGATGAGTGAACTAAACTGATGTTTGTAGGAGGTGTTCATCATGTTACTGTTAGGTTAACTGTAACTAGGCCCTGTTGCCAGGGAGGCTTTATGATCTATAAATATGTAAGGTGGGTGAAATAGGCCAAACCTACCCTATATTTGCTGCAGGGAAAATACGTAGCAGTTATTGAATATTTGTCGCAATAAAATGTGAGCTGTATTATTTCGTAATGTTATGGAATATTTTAAAAGGCCAGTCATTGTGTTCAAAATCTCTGGTGTGATAACCAAAACCACAATCTACCTAATCCTAATAGCGTAACTACTCGCCCTTCCTAGCCCCTAAACGCTGCTTATGTGCTGGTAGTGGTGGAGCAACATCCTTCCCGTCTTAACCTTCATCGTCTCTTCTTCACGAAAAAAGGATTTCTTAAAAACATTTACAGTTTTGTTTCGTTTTTCGGCTCATGTGACAAAACTGCGACGCCCGGTTAACACCGTGGTGCGGTTTTCGACCGCAACAGATATGGTAGTGGGTTCATTAGCCTCCGCTTTCCCACGACTTCCCAGGGCGCCTACGTCTATAAATCCATCGCCGCCGAGGAGCGACCGTGTCTATGGGCTCATAGAGAGAGTCTAAATACAGAACCTTTACACTAATTTGGCCAAGGACAGAAATAGATTTGTGAGTTCAGGGGTTGTTATTTGTGGAGGCAACTCCCCCCCCGGGCCGAAACACACACACACACACGCACACACACACACACATGCATGCAGAAACACGCACACACACACACACGCACACACACCAAAATGGTTCTACCAAATGAGAAGGAGGGCTGGAGGAGGAAAATGTCTGTAAGGTTGGGGTTTGGTTTTGTTAAGTTACCCTCAGCATCTGGGTTGACATCCCACTGGAGTCTCCCACACGTTACTCCCTTAAATGTTTCCCGACTGGTTGATGAGTTGCGCACACAGTTGTGCAGACTGAAAATAACACTCTGAGTGAAGTGTGTAATGGCGAGCAGTAGCAGCAGTTTATCTCCCCTGACATAAAAATTGAATTTGCTAAGTGTTGCTAAATTGAATCACTTGTCATTTGAAAGTGTCATTTGAAAACATTAAAAAGCTTAAATCCTTAAGAAACCCCAACGGATGCTGTCTTTGCTACTTATTACTTATTAGCTGTTAAAATTGACTTTAATTACAGTAAATGTGACACTGTGTATTTGATTGGGGCGGTTAAATGTGTGACTGCTATACACATCAAAACAGACACACGATGATACAGGCCAGGTTATGTAGTTAAATGTTACCTTTTCTGTTCTCCTCTTCCTCCGCCTCTAACACCCTAGAGGGAAGAAGACAGAAGCCATGAAGTCACTGACGTCCGTAACTCAAACCGCACAGTGACTAGTAGTACGACCGGGTTTAAGATTCCAGTGAATTCGCCGTCCGCTTTGTGTTAGTCAGCACAAAGACAGCACAACTCGTATTTACATGCTCATCAAAGCAACTCTGAGGAGGCAATGGCAAGAGGGAAAACACATGCAAAGACATGCAAAACACACACACACACACAGCGCTGTACACACAGCGGTTAGTTCAGTGTGCTTAGTGAGGGGAAGGGTTAGGGTTAGTCCACCCTGACAGGGAGCACAGTAGCTCCTACACTAATTTATATTATAATATAAAATCAATAAACCAAACCACTAAGTGGAAAGATGAATGCAGTCCAGCATGGCTGTTACTAACACACCAAAACTAGAACCCAACCGTTACCGATAGCGAAAAATTATTAAATCAATATAACCATATATACAGTATACCTGTGTGTATAAAGCAAAAAAAATAAGCATAAGCTGTGGCTTTCTTCTGCATTTCTGCATCCACATCAACATAAAGGTTGATGTGGATCAAAGAGTGAAATATCGGTAGGGCTCTAAAGGAAGAAATGTGGCGGTGTAACTGCAAACAAAACGGTGTAACTGCAAACAGTGTGTGATTCTGGACAGAACCAGAGAGTATAGGTTAGTGGTAGTAGTTTAGGACCCAGGATTAGTTCCCCCATGGGTTAAAGAGACCCGTGGTTAGGGCTTCCCTGGGTCTCTGTTCCCTCATGGGTTAAACAGACCCAGGGTTAGGGCTTCCCTGGGTCTCTGTTCCCTCATGGGTTAAACAGACCCAGGGTTAGGGCATCCCTGGGTCTCTGTTCCCCCATGGGTTAAAGAGACCCAGGGTTTCCCTGGGTCTCTGTGCCCCCATGGGTTAAACAGACCCAGGGTTAGGGCGTCCCTGGGTCTCTGTTCCCCCATGGGGTAAAGAGACCCAGGGTTAGGGCTTCCCTGGGTCTCTGTTCCCCCATGGGATAAAGAGACCCAGGGTTAGGGCTTCCCTGGGTCTATGTCCCCCCATGGGGTGAAGAGACCCAGGGTTAGGGCTTCCCTGGGTCTCTGTTCCCCCATGGGATAAAGAGACCCAGGGTTAGGGCGTCCCTGGGTCTCTGTTCCCCCATGGGGTAAAGAGACCCAGGGTTAGGGCTTCCCTGGGTCTCTGTTCCCCCATGGGGTAAAGAGACCCAGGGTTAGGGCTTCCCTGGGTCTCTGTGCCCCCATGGTGGAAGCAGCATACTGCGGGGGGGCGGACGCGGCATCTCGGCTCTCCCTACCCACTGCTCTCCTGCATCTCATTGGCCGTGATGGGCTGGGTCCTGAAGCGCTCGCTGGCCTTGCGCCCACCCCCGGGGGCACCGGGGAGGCAGCGGCGGCTGCGGCGCCGCACCCCCCCCGCGTCGGCGCCCGGTTTGACAGCCAGGTCAAGGGAGGCGGTGATCAGCCCACCGTCTGGGCCACTGATCCATGAAAAAAAACAAAAAATAACGGAAGTAGAGCGTGGTCAATCAGGAGATAGATGAGGAAGGATGATGATAATGTTGTTGATGGGAGTCATCTATGTCCAGACTATCCATCTAAAATAGACAACCACACACACACACACACACACATGCAGGCGTAGGTGCTCCTACACTTGTTCAGGCTGGGGTTCACTGTCGGTGCGATGCAGAAGGCTGCTCTTCAGCTGTCCGACAGACACCCGCGTGTGGAGCTGAGGAGCGTCAGCCCCAGCGGTGGAGTGGTGGTGGTGGTGGGGTGCGTGACCCCCCTCCACTGCCCTCATGCTGGCAGAGCCCTCCTGGGCTCCCCGCCTGGAGGTGGGGGGGGGGGGGGGGGGGGGGGGGAGGAGAAGGACTAGGGAATAAGATCTGATAGTGCTAGTTGCTTTTTTTTTTTAATGGTTGCAGTTGAGGTTGACTCAGACCTTCCTAAATGCACTCTGACGGTGCATTTAGCTAGCTCCTCGGTCACCTTTCCGGGTCACCATTCTAACTCATGGGAAGTAGTTTTTTTTTTTAACAATAGGGTTTACTAAGAATTAGTAATGAAGATTTTGCTTAATGCTCAAAGGCATTCTGGGGGTATAATGGGAGATGGAGCAGGAGGAGGAAGGGAAGGGGTATGCGTTTGTGTTTCTGATCATCTTGTTTCAGAGACAGAACAACAAAGCCAAATCTGATTTAGAAACATAACTTCATGGAGATTTTCCCCCAGAGTTTTTTCCAGTCCTATTGAAAGTCCACTTAACCATTTGATAGGAATTGGTGTTGAGATGGGAGCCAAATGCCTGGTAGGAAATAAGTTGGTATTAAGCCTGCTGCTAAAAGCCCAACTGGGAAGCCCTGATTCAGACCTCAAGGTTTTAATTAGCAATGCAAACCAGACAGCAACTGTTGAACTCAGAGGACCCTGTGCACTTCAAAAGGTCACAACTTGACCTCCTCTCAAGGCCAAACAGCCTTTGAAAAGCCTGTATTTGTTCCAAATGGCTCCAAATACTAATATATACTAATATATACCAATATAGGAAAGCTGTTTTTTCGGTCCCTGCTTTATTCCCCATATATTTTAACATATGAACACATACCTTTAGTTTACGATTCTACACAGAAGACATGTACATAGTATATTCAAAAACTGTGATGTACCACATAAACACAAACATGTTCTTTGCCCGTGACAAATGACTTTCGCTAATCGTACCATCGGTAAATACAAAGGATAAATATACAAGTCAAATGCAAGTTAAAACATCACATGGCGTGACGTGTAATCAATGACATTTAATAACATGAACAAGGCGGGAATAAAAACATAATCCTTCCGGGAAAGCCTCACCTCCTCAGGTACGCCGAACCCGCCGCAGCGGAATCCTCCTCGTAACCGTTGGCAACATACCGCCCCCTGCCGTTCACCACGCCGGCCGCCCCGGCGCCGGCGGGGTCGTCGGGTTCGTCCGCCCCATCCCTCCTCCCCCACTT
The DNA here is from genome assembly GCA_030340625.1 of Merluccius polli. NCBI lineage: Eukaryota > Metazoa > Chordata > Actinopteri > Gadiformes > Merlucciidae > Merluccius > Merluccius polli. The sequence goes on from JAOPHQ010001204.1 coordinate 97,167, forward strand.
GGAGGGCAGCTCCTCGGGGTTGCCAAAGCGCTGGGCCAGCTCCCGCCTCCTCTCGGCCTTGTAGCGGGCGATGCGCTCAGCTCTGGGCTCCAGGAGACGGTTGTCCACCGAGTCCATGACCTCCTCCTCCTCCTCCTCCTCCTCCTCCACCAGATGATGCTCTCTCAGCTGCTTCTCGTTCTTCACGGACAGCGACGAGGCATGTAGGGCGAGGGACTATACCAGAGACTCTCTCTCTCTCTCTCTCTCTCTCTGTCTCCGTCTCTCCCTCTGTCTCCGAGACACCAAATACCGAGGGTTAGGGTTAGGGGAGGAATGGCTTTCACCGGGGGAGGCTCCAGGTAAACAGTGGCGTCACAGGGTGCCCTTCTGCTCTGGGGTCAGGGGAGGGTGGACTGCGCTCGTCAAACCCGGGAACAACTTCCGTCGCAGTCGGGTTCCACCTGGAGCAATCGCAAAAGCACAAAGGTCAAAGGTCAAAATGTTGCGCGGAAACCCGTTGTGCTAAAGCGGTCTACTCCACTTGCACCATTTCGTCCGCTCATGGATAAAACAACAAACCGCATGACTCGCTTCGTCTCCGTCGGCAAATGGAAAGCCTCGTTAATAAGACGACCTGCCTCATTCATGCTATTCATTTATATGGGAAACCCCCCTCACCCCACCACCACCACCACCACCACCACCACCACCCCATTCCCATGCAGTCATCGGAGCGTTTCGCCTCTGTGCTGCTGAGGTGCCTGTAAGATGACCTTCTGCTGCAGTGTCACGAAGGAATCTCCCCTGCACTGAAACCCAACCTGGCCCGGAGCTCGCCTCCGCTCTGGATGCGCGCCTCGAAGTTCAGTGAGTCTGTGCAGAGGCTGCGGGGCAATAGTTCAGCATTACCTGTTCATCATCAATTTTCCGTCGATGCAACACAAATCTCATGTATCGCATCGTATTCACTTTTTTTGCGTCAGAGATAAGATTTCAAGATGAGAATGTCATTCTAAAATGGACCTCCAAATGTGGTTTGCGATGCTTTTGTCAGGCTTGGTGCAAAGACAAGTGTGAACTCAATTCAAAGGAGGTGTGAGAAGCTTACTGAAGTCCCAAAGGAATACAGAACAGACAAGGAAGCTATACATAAAAAATATATACAAAACAATATACAAAAAAAGTACAATTATGAATTCTGTGGACTAAAGTGGCGGGTCTCTACTATGACTTTTGATTTTGATTTGCTTTTGGACAACAATACATGTCTATGGCACAGAAAATATGCTTTCTAATGACTATATGACTATATGACAATATGACTTAAAATGGTGAACCTTATTTACAGTAGACTAGACTATATGACTTGATGATGATGATTTATATTGATGGGGATGATACACATTAATATTGACATCATGACATCCATTGATGGAATATTCCATCTGATTATCATGATTAAGCATGAAGGTCTACAACTGTAAGTAATGACAACAAACTGAT
>JAOPHQ010001205.1:0-32500 GCA_030340625.1 Merluccius polli
TTTTGTCTAGTCAGTGACAATGAATTCTGGTTCTTCTGGTCTTACCTGGACGAAGTAGCTGGGGGTCTCGCTGCAGACCGTGTTGATCTGACCGTTCATGATGGGGATTATCTTAGCCAGCGGTAGACTCACCTCCGACAGACTGGACGGACAGACAGACAGACAGACGGGCAATAAGGACGGACAGACAGACAGGTAGGTATGAGGACAGACAGGAAGGAGGACAGACAGGTAGGTAGGAGGACAGACAAGAGGACGGACAGACAGACAGAAGTGCCCCTATTTTACCACCAGGTCGGTGTGATGTTGATTAGCCATTACAAGCCATTTCAAAACCTACCCCCTAGTGACATCACAAGTGGTAGTGTCCACCCAGAAGTATGACGGACAGATCAGCCTACCCAGTGGACTGTACCAACCGGTAGGCGTAGACATGGCGTGAAATGGACATCACACCCGGTGGCAAAATAGGGGCCCTTTAAAGTGCCCAAACAGTTTGAACTGTCAGCAACTAGCAGACAGTAAACAACACGAGTCGGCGTTGATTGGTTGACGGGCGGGTCCCTGGTGAAACTGACCTATCGGCAGCGGAGATAGGGGCGGAGTCTCCGGGGGGGGGGCGGAAGAACTCGGCCAGGTTGTCAAGGAGACGAGAGAAACCTCGGTTGAGGCAGGTGTTGAGGACGGTGCTGAAGTCCGGACTGGAGGCAAAGACAAAGCAAAAAATAAGTATTCAAAACACACACACACACACACACACACACACACACACACACACACACACACACACACACACACACACACACACACACACACACACACACACACACACACACACACACACACACACACACACACACACACACACAGTTTACCTCTCCAGCATGTCTCTGGTCTCGTTGAGCAGCTTAACTGTCAACACGTCGTTCTCGGTCAGCCCACAAGCCTGCATCAACACAGTAGTAATACATTAAACTTGTATAGGGCTTTATTAGATACTTAAAGACGCTTCACAGAGTATACACACGGAGTAAAATCATGTAATAGGTACGTGTATAAAGACAAAAGACAAGTCGGTAGACAGTAGAAGTAGAGTATGATAGAATAGTAGTATGATAGAGTAGTAAGAGGATGCTTACAGCATACAGGACAGAGTAGAGCAGAAACAGGAATATCATGTTGACATTCTTTCAACACTAACATGTCAGTTGAAGGCCAGCAACAGTAAATATTCACAAATCTCACTTCCATCCTCCTTTGATCTCTAATGTTTTGAATTCTCGTCGTGTCCAACATAGACTTGAGTCATCTATGAAAAGCGTGTGAAAAAAAGTATGACGCACTACATTCATGTGACCGAATTGTGTTTGTGTGTCTCCTGTGTTTTGCTGGCAGGTGACACACATTCTGTATCTGTGACGTTAACGAGAATCCTGTCACAGGTTTAGTGTTGAACTCCAGTTAGTGACCTAGTAGGGCTGCGCCATTATGACAAAATGATAATTGCGATTATTTTGCCCGATATTGTGATTGCTGTTATTCATTGTGATTAACAATTAATATTCTGGGCATGTCCATGTATATAAAAATAAATAATAATAATAATAAAGCATTTGCTGTAACGGTTTATAATTAGATTTGAATGTAACAGGTGTACAAAATCAGATATTTTCTTCTTTTTTTACGGAAAATAAATTAATTGCGACCTTTCACGATCAGCTAATTGCAGAGGCCAACATCGCGATTTCGATTAATATGCAATTAATTGTGCAGCGCTATGACGTAGCTCACCTGGTCGGCCAGTGTGCTCTCCTCGTCGGCCATCATGTACCAGGTGAGGGGCCGCAGGGAGGAGCCCCCCTCCACCTGGGCTCTGATCCAGCCCACCTGCTGCTCCAGCTCCGACAGAGACAGGCTGTGCTTCAGAGACACACTGCACACACAAATATATATACAGTATATAAAAAATAGACACACAATATGTAAAAAACATAGAAAAACACACACACACACACACACACACACACACACACACACACACACACACACACACACACACACACACACACACACACAGGAACATATACGCACATGCGCACATAGACGCACAGTATGTAAAACACATGCACACAAAACACACACACACACACAAAGTGAATGAAACACTGAATAAACGTGTGTTTATGTGGATTATAGACGCTCACTCTCCGAACGTGTCCTGGACCGCTCGCTTCACCACCGTGATCAACTCTGTTAGACCTGGGGAAGAGAGAGCGAGAGAGAGACTGGTGTTTATAACGTGTGTGTGTGTGTGTGTGTGTGTATACGTTAGCCCAGTGTTTCTCAAATGGGGGTACGTGTACCGAGGGATACTTTGAGTACTTGTTTGTCATTTTAATATCTCTCATTTAATGTTCACATTTACACCAAATAACGCACATATATTATTGACATTCCTTTAAATCCTTTTCACTTTTGTGCTGGGGAAAGGGGTACTTATCTTGGAGGGGGTCCATTAGTGAAGCTAGTTTGAGAAACACTGTGTTAGCTTACCGTCTCCCAGGAGATGCTGAATACTTGACAGATACTGCTGCTGCACGTCCGGTGGAGCCATGGAGTTCTAGACACACATCCAAAACGTCAACATCAAGCACACAACCGAAACCCTGCACACATTTGACTTCTTCTGATATTATGACCATATTTTCTTTCCACATTCACGTCCTTTTTGTCTCCAATACATTGACACCCCCCGCCCACCCAAACACACACCTCATTAATTAAGAAAAACAACCGACTACAAACTGAATATCTTTGACAGATTCTTCATTTTTTCTTTCAATTTCATACACACACACACACGCTTACGTACTGCGGCGGCGCCCCCTGCTGAGTTGTCCAGGTACAGGTATCCTCCGATGATGTTGAGCTTCACCCTGAGCAGCACCACCAGCATGCAGGTGCTGTAGACCGCCGCGATGCTCCGCGTGAAACCTGGAGGGCATTAGGACCCACGTCAGCATCACTGGGTCCACACCACCAAGCCCTCCCTCCCGCCCTCTCTAGCTTTCCTTAGCAGCAACCAGCTCAGTGGCTGAGAAAATCTCATGCAGATGGTTTTTGGACCCGTTTACTCTCACAATCCATCTCTTGTTGTTGGTCATTCAGCAGTTATTTTGTCCGATGTGACTTACAGTGAATTCAGATCATTAAGGAGCAGGTAGGCGTTAGGGGCCATCTTGCTCAAGGATGCCTATGGGTTAGGCTGCGGTCAAACCTTCAGGCTGGGAGTCACTCTGAACAACTACACTATCCTGCCTCCTCCCTGTTATGTATTGTTAAAATAACTTGTCTCCATAAAGTTGGAGACAGTCATTGGTTCAATCACTGGCTTCGCTAGATCATTTGCTAATGGCTGATGTGAAGAAGATGAACTTACTGATGATCTTTAGGTCCTCCCAGATCTCCAGCCTATTGGCCGGTCTGTTGTGGAGGGGGAGGGGCAAGAGGAGAATAATTAGTGTAACATAACATGTTACAGAAACTACCAACACAATTGTGTGTTACATCTATTATTTACGAACTCATTTAGCAGATCATTTTGTTCTTGTGCTTGCTCAATGTTGCTTAGAGGCAGATTGTGGACATTGGGTATGAAACCCAAAACCTTTTGGCAGGGAGTTGAACACCCGAGCCACCCATAGAGTTACATTACAGATAAAAAATGTGTTCTGGGTTCGACTTACTTGGTCTTGAGCAGTGCTGTGAGGCTCTCTGAGTTCAGCTGGTGAATGATGGCTTCTTTTAGTGTAGGGAGCATGGACAGAACTACACACACACACACACACACACACACACATTATGTTACAGAGGAGGCAAAGACCTTGTGGTGCTCCTCAAATTGCTGTTCATAGCAACTGGTGATGGATCCTCCCTCTGACTGGAGCACACAGATCAGCCAGTAAAACTGATGGGTCGTACATTCAGAAGCGAGGTCCTCACCTGTCATGTTGCACGTCCTCTGGTTGCTCTCGAAGTGGAACTGGCGTCTGGCCTGTGAGATGTACTCCCCCGCCTCCTGCTCCCCGATCTCCCGCATCTTCCTCTGGGCATACCTGCCCAGGCAGTACACCCCTGCCAGGGGGGAGGAGCCATGGATGCACATGCATTAGCAAAACGTTACTATATTACAACTGTACCCCGTCTTATTGGGCTTGAAATAATACAGTTTCGGGGGAACAAAGTGTATTGTCGCTGGCACGTAACAATGTTTTGCTGATTAGATTAGTTTAGACTCAACTTTATTGTCATTGCACAGAGCACAAGTACAGTGACAACGAACTGCAGTTTGACTAACTAGTTTGTCTAACCAGAAGTGCAAAAAAAAAAAAACAAGTAGACAAATAGTAGACAGAATATGTTGCAGCCAGGACAGAGATTAGGAGCTATGAGACGCATCTCCAAAGCCAAATCACAAAACCATCCAATGTCTACAAACTATCCTGTCCCATTGTGTATATATATTTACACTATGACTGATACAGGCCCAGTGTTATTAGGCAATTAGGACAAGTATACAATAAGCATTCGTTTAATGTATTTGCAAGTGTTGTCATTTTAGGTGCGGCTGAATGGAAATTGATTTTTTTATGATCCTAACTTCACACTTTTATTCAGACAGACTGTCCTCTACACTAAGTCTGCCACAGTCACTCCGAAATCACATCTCACTAGACTAGGCTATGGGATGCAGGCCACTGGGATAATCAGCTTTTGCTCCAAGACTGCACCCAATAATCTGCATAATCCCACACAGTCCAACATGTCCATCCATGCACCTGCAGCACGTTAGCCTCCATGCTAACCCACACACACCTTACACCACAACAGGCCCCCCAAACGGCACACACATATAGTCGTCTCTTGTTCTGCATGGTCAGAGACCCCCCAGCAGAGCCCATATGCTACTTATGAGTTATGATGAGTTATGATGAGTTACCCCCGATCACCGCTCCGGTGAACAGGAACTTCCTTTTGTGGCGCTTCACGAAACTCCAAACAGAGGAAAACATTGCCGCTAATGAATGCTAACGGATGCTAATAATAAACCATGCAACCAATAACAACGACAACGACAACGACGACGACGATGACGTTTCGATTTAAATGACCGCTACTTCCTAAACATCTCGTCGGAGGAGCGGGTCGCTAGCTAGAGTTCACGTCCATGCTGGTTGTCAATTGAAAGGAGGGGGGCAGCAGCGTGTGTCCAGGAAGTGTCCGCAAAGATAGTAGATAAGCAGAGACAACGCGTTTCAATGCAGCGCCACACTTCCGGGTTTCCTAAGTAGGCGGGGCCTCTACGCCGGCACTACACGGTGAGATCGTCAGACAAAGCTCAAATAAACTTGTTTTTCGCAGAACATTTTCGGTTTAGGGTCAAAATGTTCAGGTTTTGCGTTTACCTCAATTTCAATGTTAAAGAAAAAATAAAAGCCACGTGCGACCTAAAAACCTCTACGTCTCTACGTCAGCCAATGCGGCGCCTTGTTAAAGCTCACGTGACACATTACAGGAAGTGGGGAGGACGTGGGCAGTCTTTCTCTGTGATTCCACTGATAAGTCTGGATTCGGTCCGACCAATATTATCTTCCCCTCAAGTACTGCGGCATGGTGGTGGTTAACCACGAGTGTCCTCCTGTTTTTTTTTTCAACAAACCATACACCCATAACTCGTAATGCATTTTTCGGTCGCTTAGCGATCGTCCATTGTACTTTGAGTAACCATGGGAACCGAGAGCGAAATCCCCGGCGCCGATCTCCAACCGGTCTTCCACCCCACCGATGAAGACATTGAGAAGTGGATGTCCAGGGCTTTTGAAATGGTAACAGTAACAGTGACACGCCAATGAACACGTATTACCATTAAGTTAATCATTTAAATAAAAAGTCCATCTGTTTTGGGTTTATCTCCGTGCTCAGGCCCAGGACGCCCTGCAGAACGGGGAGGTCCCGGTGGGGTGCCTCCTGGTCCACGGAGGCCAGGTGGTGGGGCAGGGCAGGAACCAGGTCAACCAGACCCGAAATGTAAAGGCACAGTATGATGTTAATGCTGCGCTGCATGTACACATGGATAACACTTAGTCACTGTAGTGGTGGTATTGTAGCCTAGCGCAGGGCAATATGTCGATATTATATCGATATCGTGATGTGAGAGTCGATATCGTCTTTAGGTTTTAGAAATTGTAATATCGTGATATGGCGTTAGTGTTGTCTTTTCCTGGTTTTAAAGGCTGCATTACACTAAAGTGATGACAAAAAGTATATAGTACAAGAAAACATGCTATATCGTGATATATGTTATTGAGATATTCAATTAGCTATATCGGGATAGAAGACTTTGGCCATATCGCTCAGCCCCATTTTAGCCTACATTTTAATCAGTGCAAACAATTGGAGAATATTTGGATAGCAAAGGTTTCAAGGTAAACATCATTTTAGTTCTTAATATGGAAGTAAATGCCTTTCAGGAGCAGAGTTACAGTGTGCTGAACAATAACACGTTCAAGTAAGAATATAAATAATATAACGATATCTGTTTCTGTGTGTGTGTGTGGTCTGTGTGTGTGTGTCTCTGTGTTTATGTGTGGTGTGTGTGTGTGTGTGTCTCAGGCCACCCGACACGCTGAGATGGTGGCCCTGGACCAGTTGCTGGAGTGGTGTCGCCATGGTAACGTGGACCCCCACAGTGTGTGCCTGAGGACGGTGCTGTACGTCACCGTGGAGCCCTGCGTCATGTGTGCTGCCGCCCTGCGCCTGCTCAGTATCCTCACTGTGTGTGTGTGTGTGTGTTAGGGATAGGCAATATGGACAAAATCAAATATCGACATTTTTGACCCAATGCCTGGAAAAAAAAAAGTATCCAGTGAGATTGTTGATAAATAATCTGTGGATGTAATGACTGGTAAAGGCAAATAATAGAACAGCTAGAACAGTCTGGTTTGTGTGTGTGTGATTTCCTATCTTCACGAGGACCTTGACCCGGTGTTTCCAGACATCCCGGTTGTGGTGTACGGCTGTGGGAACGAGCGGTTTGGAGGCTGTGGTTCGGTGCTGGACGTCTCCTCCGCACAGCTCCCTCACACGGGGACCGCCTTCAAGGTCTCTGGTGTTAAGTCACTGTACTCACTTTTGTAATGCTAATATCTAGTTATTACACGGCTTTGTTGAAATACTCGATTCTGATTGGTCAATTACGGCATTATACGGTCTGTTATTTTTGAATAGCAGGCCGCTGCTATGAATAACAGACCGTTGCTATGGACACTATTTCCAACCGTAGAATCTAACAGACTATTTTTTTAGCGGAAGCAATACAATATTTTTTAAATCAGTAAAATCATTTTTTGTTGTTATATATTGTGTCAAATGATTGCATTCTTTGGTAAGTAGCTGTGTAATAAGCGGGAAATTTCCCGTCGGAGTCCTTACACCCTTACCGGATGTTAGGGTGTATTTCGCAGTAATGACCAGCTCGCTGTTTATTATCCCTTGAATGCCTTGCAGGCAACTTGGAAATGTAAAGGTCCCCGCAACTCCTGAACGATCTGTGTGTGTGTGTGTGTGTGTGTGTGTGTGTGTGTGTGTGTGTGTGTGTGTGTGTGTGTGTGTGTGTGTGTGTGTGTGTGTGTGTGTGTGTGTGTGTTGAAAAAGTTCAGTATAATTATTTGTCCATGGTTTACCTCTATCTAATTCCAGGACCAAGGCTTCCTGCTTGTAGTGAACAGCAGGATAGCAGTTGAGTTCATGTTTGTGTTGCGTTGTTTAACTCGCCTGTGTTTGATCAAGTGTGTTTGTGTGTTGTTATGCTAATGCAGGCAAATTATTTTCAAACGTGTTTGTGTGTGTACATGTGTGTGTGGTGTGTGTGTGTGTGTGTGTGTGTGTGTGTGTGTGTGTGTATGCAGTGTGTAGCAGGCTACAGGGCACAGGAGGCTGTTGAGATGCTGAAGGCCTTTTACAAACAGGAGAACCCTAACGGTGATATAGGAACACTTCTCTTCTTGTATTTTCTAATATTCAATCACTACTCAAAATCAATATCCAGCTATAGATTTCTAAAACATATAACATAAACTATATTTTCTTTTTTTCTTGTTTCTCAGCCCCTAAACCCAAAACTAGGAAGGATTGAAGGCTCCGGAAATCTAATGGACTTTTAATCTTAACCATTTGTATTTTTTTATATATATCATTTTTATTTTTCAAATAAATGTTTTGGTTGCAATGGCTCCAATATATTTCTTTGAAGTATGTTGTATGTAGGAAGTATGAACTAAGTCAGTATAAAGTAAAATAAAATAATGCAGCAGATAGAGGCATAACTTTACCAATAGGGGGCACTATAAGCATTTGTATTCAGCTTCAATACCAAAATGTTAAATCCATAATGGGTCTTAAAACATTAGGGTTAGGGTTTCCAATTAGGGTTAGGGTTTCATATTATGGTTAGGGTTTCATATTAGGCTTAGGGTTTCATGTTGGGGTTTCATATTAGGGTTTCATATAAGAGTTAGGGTTAGGTTATGGGATAAAAACTGATTCCGGTAGGGTTAGGGGTAATAACCAAGATGAGCCCATTGAGGATGAGCCCTTCTTGAATAACTTTTGTTCTGATGGTCATAGAGACTTGTTAGTTGGCTCCGTCCCCACTAATTCTGGGACGCCCGTTCCAACGGAACCAAACAGCGTTTCCGGTACTTACCGGAAGTACCAGAAACCACTTCCGTACGCATGGCTGTAACTCCGGGTTTCATATTATGGTTAGGGTTTCATATTAGGGTTAGGGTTAGGGTTAGGATTTCATATTAGGGATAGGGTTTCATATTAGGGTTTAGGGTTTCCAATTAGGATTAGGATTTTATATTCTGGTTAGGGTTTCATATTAGGGTTTAGGGTTTCTTATTACTGTGAGATCACAATGCTTCTGATTTATCCAGGTTGTTGGCACATATTTATACAGCATCATAAACAAGTTGTATGCGGCCCGCCAAGGCCCTGTCCAGAACCACGTGTTCAGCACCCCCCAGGTAACAATGTCTGAGTGTCGGGAGAAGCAAAACTATGTACAAGGTCAAGAGGCACAAGGCCGACACAAGAGATACTAGTTTATACAGTTTGTACTGATAGGAGGATGGGACAGTTACCAACACACAAATATAACAGAATAAAGAAAGAATAATCCCAAGTTCATATTAATATACCAGACTCCTAACTTCTAACAACTATGCAACAATAATAACAAATAAATAACACATTATAAAACTACTAACCTACTACTAACCCGTTCTGATAGCTACCCTATACTCTGACCAGTTGTTTTTCAAAAACATGGTTAACTTGTGCAGCATATTTGTAATTACTTCAAAATGTATTGTATGCTGAGTTGGCCTGTCAAACGACTGAATGTACAGTAAACGTAACTATTCTCTTTACGTATATTACAACCATTAACTTCATCTTACTGATGTCCATGCCCAGGGGCGATTCTAGGGTCAGAGCTTTAGGGGTGCTGAGCACCCAATGAGCCCCACTGCCACCACCCACCCTTTTTTCACACAAAAACAAAAAATATGTCTATTGAAAAATAACTTTATCATTCACACACACACACACACACACACAGTAACGCTAGGAGTTAGTATGCCCCCATGAATGTGATGTGATTATTATTGTTGCAAAGCCTGGTTCAGGTTAAATCCTCTGTAAAACATGAATGAATACAGCAAAAGAAAAACATTTAACTTTATTTTATTGTCTGGTTTGATAGTCAGACAACTGAAAAATAACAGATATAAATCTATGAATAAATAACAATTAATTTAAAAAGCCACAGTGAGTGTTTTCACACATAGCCTACTGGTGGTATACAGTGATGTGTCGTTTCGTTTGTTTTCACTCTGGTCCAAACGCCGCACCACTGGCAGGGCTTCATGTTTCCATGACGACGGACCAGAAAAGACGCGCGTGACGTCATGTTGACATGACTCCCGATTGTTAAAATGAGTCTCAAAGTACCGATAAACTTTAACAACAGAGACACACGTACGCACTACACAGGTACTTGTGGCGCTGCTGTTTCTGCTTAATAAATGGACTCCAGTTCGACTGTAGCCGCGCTAATGGCGCTAACGGAGCTAACCGGGCTAACAGAGCTAACTGGTAAACGGTGCCTGGACTCCAGCACTCACCGATATGGTATCGGAATCGGAACAACTCTCGGTAAAAGGAAAGAAGTGTGAGACAGCTTTGGAGCACTTACTGAGTTGATTCACAACACTACAACTAAACAGATCTCACTCTGCGTGAGTCGCGCTGGACGGTCGGGCTGCGGAGCGGTGCAGAGGAGAAGGAGGGGTGAGAAGAGGATGATACCATTTGCTAAGCGGGGATGTTTTCATTTTCGTCCTTAACATATACATTTTAAACCACAAACTACGGAGTATGTTTTGGACATTATTTAACCCTGTCAAAGACAAACACAATCTTTAGAATAACATTTCTTACCCAAGTTTTAGGGGTGCTGAGCCTGTTTTTAGGGGTGCTTCAGCACCCCTAAAAATGGGCTAGCCTCGCCCCTGTCCATGCCAGTGACTGTGAGGTTGACGTGGTCTCCTGCTGCAGTCCAGTCCACGTCGTGAGGTGTGGTTACTTACGCTGCCACCGGGTGGCAGTGTTGTATAGACAATGTGTGTGTGTGTGTGTGTGTGTGTGTGTGTGTGTGTGTGTGTGTGTGTGTGTGTGTGTGTGTGTGTGTGTGTGTGTGTGTGTGTGTGTGTGTGTGTGTGTGTGTGTGTGTGTGTGAAACGTTGCCACCCTGGACTGGATCTTCCCTGCTATGGGTGTGTAGGTGCATCAATGTTTACATGACAGTAGATGATTATGTCCAAAGTGTGAGGGTCAGCATGGCAGAGAGTGGCGGATAGTTCAGCAGCTCAGATGGATAGTAAGACAGGAAGGTGGCGAGATAGCTATAGCTAGTAGACAGACAGAGATAGCAACATTTGACCAAATTCAAGCCCCACATATGACCAGAGCATTAACAAATGTAAGCGTCTTAAAGTTTGTAACTAACTTTAACTATAATACTTACTGGGCTAGTTGGTGTTACTGTACTGCTTTGATTCGTTATCTTTATCAGTCTACAAACAATGATGCCCAAGTCTACCAAACTCTTCACCTGGGCACTTGGTCCGACTTGAGCACACTAACATACAACACACACTACTGACTTACACACCTCATTGTATATTTTCAGTTAGTAATACATACATGTATACACAATGCAATGACCGCCTCCATTTTGGAAGCGTATGAGGATTGGAATACTAGTCATTGTTTTGAAAGTCATGTTGTTTAGTTATTAAACATTGTTGTGTTTGAACTGCCACAGCACAAAGTTTTTATTAGCCTAGGTTACGGTATATTTACGTTGATTTAGGATTGTACAGTACTACAACTGTCTTGAGTCCTCTCAATATGGCAAAGTATCGCCATCAAAAAAAATCCCGATGCATTCTGGTGTACAAGCCCTATATGGGCCATACCGAAACCTCAGCAAATGTGTTCTCTAAAAGCTGCAACACAAATCACCCTTTTTCCAGTGTAAACATCTGATGGTTTTCCTGCCTGCACAAATGTCCTGAAGCAGATGCTGACATTTGGCTGATTTACATGTGAAACGTATCAATCCAACCTGGGTTGGCTTATTTGGATATGAATAAGTCAGGATCTGCATGAGGTGGCTTTTACTCATGATTCACTGTTATGTGACTTTCTGTTTCTATTTATACATTACGTACTTAGACACACTAACTAATAAACATTATTCTCTCTTACACACACACACACACACACACACACACACACACACACACACACACACACACACACACACACACACATATGCATTCGCCACGTAGACGCATCCAAAGCCCTGTGTTATTACGTATTCATAAATCCAAAGGTCGCAGCAGGAATTAATCCAAAGCAATGGTGTGTAAGTCACCTGATGCAAATATGACAGATTTATTAGAAAAAGAGATTGCTTGAATTTGTCTGAATTAATGTGACACTTTTTGGTTAAACGGAAACTGGCGCTTGCAATGCAGGGTGAATAGCAGGACAACAGAGGAAATTAAAACATATGAAGCCGAATTTAACTCCTTTCAGCAGGAGGTATATACACCAGCATAGGCTGCCCTATATAGCCTAACAGTAACCTGCGTATGGTTGAACAATCATACGCAGTGATTGTAAGTGAAGGTGAAACAGCAGTTCACTCATCTAACTTCATGTGTTGCCTCGCGTAGCCTCACAAGTAGGCCTACACACCAGCTTCTCACAACCCTGGGTCCACTCCTACATGTGAACAGAGCACAGTGCAGGGCACGCAGGTTGCTGCGTGGTCACGCTTTCATGGCAACCATCATGTGCTGGTAAGACTGAAAGTACAGGGTAGTCTTTGTTATCAGGGTGAGATTTGGGAAAGACCGGTGGGAAATTCCAGGTTAAGAATTTTCTCTGCTCCACTTAAAGGTGCTGTAAAGATAATATTCGAGAAGTGTTGCATTTCACGCACCTGTGATTGACAGGCAAGATGGATTCCCCAAGCCAATCAGAGAAGAGATGCCCTGATTGGTCAGAAATGAGCCGGGAGCTGTCTAAAATCTAAATTGGCTCGTACAGAGGCAGGCGCAGTCGACTCGAAATGGATAATCTCACAGTGCACTTCCTTCACTAATAGCTGGCGGATGGCTATGCCATTTTGAACAAACTACACACAAATAATGGCTCTTACAGGACCTGCTGATTTTGTTACTTTGTTAGGTAACCCTTAACATTTATTACGGGAAGGATAGTGTCACGGCTAATTTGTGCAACTCCCAGCTGAAAGGTACTGGTACAGGTACATAATTGAGCAAGACATCTCACCCCTACCTGCTCCTTAATCACTTTTATCTGAATTCACTGTAAGAATTCATTGTAAATCCCTTTGTTCTTTCACTTTCTGAACCTGGAGTCTTCACCACTGTGATAAAAAAGTGATGATAAAATGACTGGCCACCGCACTGACCCCCCCCCCCCCCCCCCCCCCCCCTCTCCAACTGACTCATCCTTATAAATCTCATATATAATCTGCAATCATTGTAATATATATGGGCTGGACAGAGAGGGTTAGAGGGGGGTTATTTTTTACTTTGCAGCGACAATACTTCCTTCCATAGGAGAGAGAGAGAGAGAGAGAGAGAGAGAGAAAGAGAGAGACACGCACACACACACACACACATACACACACAGGGAGCGAGAGAGTGCCATCAGGTCTGGGGTAAAAAAAACAACCTTGACTTGGCGGATATCAATGCAGTGAGGAGCGAAGCGCTGTACCAAAGCTGACTAGTCTGTAGGAACAGCCAATTGCCCGAAGGCACAGGGCTTCGTTTGAAGTCCTGACGGCCATAAGGGGTGCGCTGGCTGGTGGTGGGAGGTGGACCACTTGTTTGTGAGCACCCCGAGTTGTGTGAGTATGCTCTTCAAGCAGAAAGGGGAGTAGGGGACAGGGGGAAAGGGAAGCTGCTCCTCTGGCTTCTTCTCTTGACAAACTGATTGGGCTGGGCGCCAGGAAGGAGTGGCACCACAACAGTTGAACGATGAGTAAAGCACGATGGAAGTAAGAGGGGCTGATGACTTCCCCTCCGGGTGAGACTAGCTCTGAATCAGCAGACTAATAGACTTATACCGGACAAACAAGCCAACAAGAGATGAGTCACTTACCTACAGATGGAAAATATGAAAACCAATGATAGGATATCTGAGACAAAACATACTCATCAAAGCCTTGAGCCTCCTTTTTCACCATTATTTAAAAAATGCAACTTGGAATGCAGATGCAATTGTAAATTGGGTAACACTTTACAATAAGGGACACAAAAAGTGGGTAGTTACTGAGGAACGAATGAGTAATGAATGATGAACAACCAGGGCCCTAACTGGGGCCCCTAACTGGGGCCCATTCTGGGCCCTAAGTGACAGTTACTCAGTAACTACTGAGGAGTTACTGGTAAACAGACTAGGGGACTACTGTATTCGTTACTGAGTAACGAATGATGAACAACCAGGGCCCTAACTGGGGCCCTAACTGGGGCCCTAACTGGGCCCTAAGTGACAGTTACTCAGTAACTACTGAGGAGTTACTGGTAAACAGACGGGGACTACTGTATTCGTTACTGAGTAACGAATGATGAACGACCAGGGCCCTAACTGGGGCCCTGGTCGTTACTCATTCGTTACTCATTCGTTCCTCAGTAACTACCCACTTTTTGCGTACCTTATTGTAAAGTGTTACCAAATACGGTAATATGTCATTTTAAAGTTTGTACACTTGGCAATTACGCACCATAGAACAGCATAAAGAGACAAAACAAAGATTCAAAAGTGTTTTTACAAACAGTGGGAAAAAAGTGAAAAAACATTGAGCATCAGAAATGAGGAAGTTGTTCTTTAAAGCCCCAGAGTTTCCTGAAGATTTTTCTATTGCTCACTTTTCTGCTTTCTCGGTTGGCTTCCGCTGTGAAGCTTCTCTCTGCATTGATTTTTACTTTTTGAGCATTTATGTGTGTGTGATAAAATAACTATTACTCTGTGTGTGTGTGTGTGTGTGTGTGTGTGTTTGCGTGTGTGTGCGTGTGTGCGTGCATGTGTGTGTGTGTGTTTGTGTTTGTGCGTGAATGCACGCGCGTGTGTGTTTCATGAGACAGCTGCACAAGATGAGTGAAAATGTAGGGCAGGATTGTGTAGCGGTGGCCATCCAAAACTTACTGGGTTTGAATCCCAATGTCCACGGCCTATACCAGCAGGCATCCTTGAGCAAGATACCAGAAAGCACCGGCTAACGCCGTAAGGCTGACTTAATAAATGGCTCAAAGAACGCTGATATTTCCTCTCAATTAGTTTAGGCCTGTGTTTGTTTCCTGTGAGTACGTCGATTTGTCAGTGTCTTTGAAGAGTGTGTCTGCTCAATTTTCTGTATCCAAAACAGTCCTTTGTTTGTGTCTAACACGCAAGCATGCGAACAGTCAAACAATTGTGTCACACATATGCATGACTGCATCATTAATTAATAATATCAATATAGGCATTCATTTGCCAACGTGTGTAGTATGTACACTTTATTATTATTACCTTTGCATGGGTTGTTGTTTTGTGTGCATTTCTGTGTTTGACAGTCAGGGAGGAAAATGATGCCTTTGATCGCACCAGAGGCATGAAAAAACAGATTACCTTCCTCTGTGCTGCTGACAATCCACGGCGTTCCCAGGTTGGCATAGTTCGACGTCATATTTAACATGCTTGTCCTTTACCAAGTAAACCTGTGGGGGAGCATGAAGCTACACACACTGAGGAAATAGATACATTTGTAAAAATAAAGAGAAGGCCAAAATTCATCTCTTTCATTTCTTGGAAAAATAAAATAATGAGCGAAAGAACACAGCGCCACTGTGGGCATTAGCTGTGCCCGGTGTGTTTGAGGAGACAGTGTCTTCAAGTCCTATGTATTGGTGAAGGAGATTAAATGAGGGTCGCTGTGACTTAGTCTTGTGGAAAGGCTTATGAGCATGGATTGGGGCTGGCAAAGACTGATATAGTATTTATAAATGTTTTCCTGCAGTGGAAACGCTCAGTGGAATGCATACTGTTCAAACTGAATGCATAATAATCATGGACACAGGAATGTACATATATGAGTGGGTGATGCCATTAAAAAGAAAGCTTTTCTTTCATTTCATAACTTGCTCTTCCGTTCGGTGTTCCTCCAGGTGCTGTGGCCAAATGTGTTTGTCAGCTTGTATAATGCCTTGTACAAGAGCATATTGTATTATATTGTGCAATACACGGACAGTGCCACACACTCAATTTGCTCTTTACCTTTTGCACACAAAGTAGTGCATGCATCGACACAGCAAAATCTATTTAGCAGTGTGGTATATATACCATGTCACAACCATAACGAACACACACACGCACACACACACACACACACACACACACAGCACAGCACGCACGCACGCACGCACGCACACACACACACACACACACACACACACACACACACACACACACACACACACACACACACACACACACACACACACACACACACACACACACACACACACAGATACATGCACAGAGGTGATCTGTCACAAGCAGTTCACATTTGTAAAAATGTTGACTCAGTGTGCTTGGGAACAACAAAAAAGCACTAAACTGTTTTTAAAACAATGTAACGGCAGCCGAGTCTTGACAGCTTCCCCTTTGAAAGCCTTACTATGTATTTATATTTATCTACCTTTAAGACATTTTCATGTCTTAAATGATGTCGAAAGCAACATGACAACATTTGTTTTGATGTTTTGATGTGAAATGTTTTCACGAAAACATTTTGTGGGGGCACAAAAGCAGAATTTATATTCACTATGCAATATACAGAAGTGTGATAACGTAATTTAGGCTAACAATGTATTAATTCCAGTTGCATTTAGCACGTGCATGAAGCATAACTGATAAAAATGTTTCCCTTTTACTATTGTTTCTTGGCTATCATTTTGGGTATTTTTTTAACAATTTGAGTTGATTTTCTTTTCGACAAGTCTTGTAGTAGTAGGCTATTGTTTATAGGTGTTGTACATTGTCTTGCAATGTTGGTCTGGGCGCCATTTAAATGGAGAAGGATAAATCAGATGACGTGCGCCCGCTTCTTTCCGCCTCCTGCTGTAGGTTACGTCTCAAATTGTTTAACAAGAGTGACTGGTGAATCTCCAGGGGGCCCTCATCACATCTCAATCCTCCCCCCCTGCCCCCCCATGATTCACACCCTGCTGTAGGTAAGATTTAAGAGCTATTATTTGAATGCATTTTGTTAAAAATGGCACAGCCACCCATCAGCTATTAGGAGTGAAATGCATTATGAGAATATCTGTTTCGAGTTGCACCTGTCTCCGTATGAGCGCATTTTGATTTTAGAAGGCTCATTTCGGTCCAATCAGGGCATCTCTTCCGTGATTGGTTCGTGCAATCCATCTTGTCAATCACAGGTGCGTGAATTGCAACACTTCTCAATGGTGGAGAAAGGTAAGGAAGTAAGGAGCAGAGGAGAGGACCTTTTTTTTGTGGGTTGTTTAGTTTCAAAATCTTGGTCTCTTGCACTCTCTTCTGCTCTCTCTCTCTTTACAACTCTCGAATCTTACTTGCGGCACCTTTAAGAAATTAAATAAGCCAGTTGTTGAGACGCCAGCTGTGGAGCTCCACCAGACTGGAAGTAACACTGCTGCTCCACAGGGGATGATAAACACCAGCTGAAACCTAAAACATACCATTCCCTGCCCAGAGACCAAGTAACACCTGCTCCAATATGAACCAGTTAGATAAATACCATCAATATTATCATTGTTAATATAATAATAATAATAATAATAATAATAATAATAATAATATAAAATTATATTAAGAAAATACTGCCATGCCTTTTTTACTGTGTACTCATTTGGTTGTCTTTTAAATCGGTTCATAAATAAAGTTGACTCAGTATAGCCATAAATGTTTGTCCTCTTTAAGATATATTAAAAATAGAACAGATTTTCTCGTAGAGGTGACTGAAGAAGCGATGGATCACCGCAGTGACTTCTGCCTTCACTTTTTATGAAACAAATGCAAGCTGCCAAAGAAGACAAATGTTGGAGATATCTGTATGAACTTCAATCTTATTCAGGAACACATAAATCTCCGGGACTATATCTCAGGAGTTTGTTGTGCAGTGCAGCGATACTATAGGCCCTTACCCCTCTGCTTCTTGATGTACAATGTAATTGCATCAACACATACAACTATGACATTGAACTCAATCTGTTGACATGAAATATATACAGCGTGGGGATCAGAGTCAAGTAAAGACACACTACAATAGAAAAAGACACACACACACACGCACACACGCACACACACACACTGGCACGCACATAATAACATGCACGCATGCAGACACGAGCGTGCGCACACACACACACACACACACACACACACACACACACACACACACACACACACACACACACACACACACACACACACACACACACACACACACACCTACACACACACACACACACAACACAACACACACACAGACGCACACATACACACACACACATTCAGGCTCCTTTTGCTCCTGACCCAACTCCCTCCCAACTTGGCAACCCGGACCACATGCTACACCAGACAGACCCCGACGACCCCTCAACAGCTGCTGCCGCCTCCAGCTCCCAGCGTGGGGGTTGTGGGCAGAGACCCCAAAACCTGGCAAACCCCGAAAGCCTCAAGCGCCCGACGCCTGGAAGTTCACTTCACAGACAGGAAGGTCTGGCGCCGCTTCATGGACCGTTAGCAACGCTAGCGTCCTCTCGTCGTTGTAGTGTGTGTGTGTGTGTGTGTGTGCGGTGTGTGGTGTGCTGAACACACAAACTTTCTTCTGACTTCTTTGTCCTTCCAGCAGTTCCACGAGGCAGACAAGCCGTTGTTTCTGGTTTGCGACCTCGCCGTTTGGCATTTTATTCATTCACGTCGGGGCGAGCCTGACCGCTTCGAACGCATGGCCCTCACGTACTGCGTTGCAGTAGTAGACCTAAGTATTCTCTCGTTTCACAGTAACTGGGCTAAAGGATGGCTGGCTAGTTTTATGTGTTTTTTTTCCTCTTCTCCCACATGGCCTTCAAGTTCAGTGTTTAAATCATCGTATTATAGCACACTCTCCTCAAAGGACAACCGCGGTTTGGCTTCAACATGACATGCATTACAAATACCACAGTCGACGTATCCTAACAGTCGTTTTTTTCCCTTCCTTTCTTACTTGTTGTGGTTTTTTTATTTGATTGATAATCCAGTCTGGAGTCCGAGTCAGACATCTCCCGCCTCCTCAAGGTGTCGACTGAAACAACTATAGGCATATTGTACAAATCGATTGTAGGATACATGGGTATGCATTCATCCCAACCGGTGCTGTCCAACACACTCCGAGACAAAATACACTATTTCAGAATAAAGACGATCAATAGAAATGCAGACTTGTAAACAGAAGGAGATGAAACAATGGAGAGAAGAGAGGAGGGCAGACATAGCATGGAGAGAGGGGGGAAGACGGGATAAGAGGAGAAAAGCAGAGAGACAGCGAGAGAGAGAGAGAGAGAGAGAGAGAGAGAGAGTTTGAGGAAAGCAACAGTGAGATAGCAATCAACAGTGGCATGTAAAACATTGATGAGCGAGATCTAAATAATATATGTGTATCAGATCGAGAGACAAGGTCACCGCTCTTAGAGACTCATACTTCTTACATCGAGCTGTTGATGGGTAGACGTGTAGTCACATTATGTCCAAGCAGGCTAAGCTGCATGGTGCCCCTTTTTCAAGGTCAATTCAACACTTTTTGATAAGCGGATGCAACCTTTAAGTTTAGATAAAGTTGTTTTTTTTGGAGAGATATTGTAATGGCTGTTAAGTGATACTCAATCAGTTGGTAGCAGTAGTAGTAATAAAACAACAACTAATTTCCACGACTTATTCAGTAGCGTATTACATTTACATTTAGGGCATTTAACGACTTACAATTTATATTATACAACTATCATTGCTTATGAATGATGCCTTTTAGTAGGATACACTGCCTTTTAGTAGGATACACTGGTTTGACTGCATGAACTAATGGGTTTAGTTTGTTCAGTCAGTGTTTTATTGGTCTGGATTTGTTGTTTCAATGTACACAGAAAGAAAAAAACTATCAAAAGGAAACCGGATAGACTTTACTCTTTTAATATCCAGCATCAGACGCCTCCTACTGCCTAACAGTGGTGTAAACAGGCGCGCTGGAACCCGTTTCATGTGAGGGGGGGCTGGGGGCTACGACCGACGGGGGGTGGGTGTGCGCGATTGTTGATGGGGGAGGGGGGGGGGGGCGGTGCGCGATTGCCGACGGGGGGGGGGGGGGGGGGGGGGGGGGGGGGGGGGGGGGGGGGGGGCGGGCGCGCGATTTACGTGGGGGGCTGGGTGCGCGATTTACGACCGACGGAGGGGGGGGGTCGCGCCCCACCTGAGGGGGGGCTGAGGCAATGTGAGGAGGGCTGCAGCCCCCGCAGGCTGAGGCAATGTGAGGGGGGCTGCAGCCCCCGCAGCCCCCCCCCTTCCCGCGCTAGTGGGTGTAAAAGTATAAATAATTCCTGACAGTACTTAAGTAGTTTTGTGGAGTATTGAGTTTTTATATTTCTGTCAACTTTCACTTTTACTTCCCTACATAAAAAATAAAATGATGTTACTTTTATATTCAATATAATTTGCAGTGGACTGGATAATTTCTCGCTATAAAATCTGAAAATGCACTAGTCGTGCTAATGGACAATCCTTACAGACTTACTTTTTAGCGTGTTGCATTTGTGTGCATAACTGCCGATCTCACTGACAAGTTGAGGCACATCAAGCCCAAATAATATTTGCTGGAAAATCCCAACCACATGTCCGTAAGCTACAGCGAAAGCAGCGGTATAAACGCATCCTTATATCCGCTAGCAGCACTACCGCTAGTGGATGACTAGGCTACCGAAGACAAACACCAGCGACCATAGTTACTGCAAATGTTTACCTTGTAGGCCTACTTAAGTACATTTTAACCCAGATAAATACTTTTGACACTTTGATTTGAGCTACTTTATGACTTTTATTCAAGTGCTTTACTTACGGCTGACTTACCAGAGTCCCTTTCAACTACGATATCTGTGCTTTTACTCAAGTATGACTGTCTAGTACTCTGCCCAAGTATTAACTCACTAACCCCATACACTGCCACTCCCCAGTGGCCTGCAACACAAACAAGACTGCTGTTACTCTCTGTGGAGTTTATGAGTGTGTGTGTGCATGTGATCGCCCTCCCCCCGCCCCTCCCCCTGCCTCCCCCCCGCCCCACCCAATGCAACATAAATCAATAATAAATCATGTACACTTCAAAATGTCTTCACCCCGTACGCATTGCTGCATCACTCTGTATTATAGAGAGCTAAATGCTGTATCAGATACTTACATATATACTATAGATGTATATTTATTTGGTATATATTTGTCTTAAACATATGTCAAGATTCTTTGTGTACCTGGAAAAGGTATAAAAAGACTCTTAATAATACTCTTAATAATAATAACAATAATAATAATAAAATAATAATAATAATAATAATAACAACAACCGCATTATTATGATTATTATGATTCATATGTGTATTATTATTATTATTATTATTATTATTATTATTATTATTATTATACTGACATATACAGACAAATATACATGCTGTATGTAATTATGAATGTGCTACCAGTATAATTAAATGCAATATGTGTATTTTATGAGTGTGTTAACATACATGCCAGTCATTTGTGCGTGGCTCATATATGTGCGTTATACTGGGTACCCTCATCAATATTTCTTCATAAATCTTGTTATGCAGCTCAGTCAGTCTCCCTTGCAGCCGAGCAAAGATCAGTTATCTTTAAGCCCTCGCCTGAGGGCTGTCGTTGCCAGGTTGTGTAAATAAATTAAAGCACAACAAACAAATTATATTTAAAAGCTTTTGCTGTAAGCCAGGGAAAACTAAAATTCATTATTCATGGATTTATCGCTGGGATCTAGCGGCAGGTGTGGTGTTTGTGTGTGTGTGTGTGTGTGTGTGTGTGTGCATATGTGTTGTATGTGTTTGTGTTTTGGGCATCATGTATCATTCTATAAATATGTTATCAATATTTGTATCGGCGTCTTTCCCAAGTTTCTGTATTTTGAAAGATAAAGCGGACAGGGCTGAAATAGAAGCATAGGATTTGATTTAAAATGTGCTGTTAAATATTTCGCTTTTTTTCTCACAAAAATAGAAGATTGTCACAACAAAAATGAAACAAAAATAAATGAATATACCCATTGATTTTTCCCAAGCAATAATCAACAAATCCATTTCCTAGGCTCATTGACTTCATAAAATACTTATTTCCATTATTGTACTGTAAAATCTGTAATTAATCTGCATTATTCTTGTGGTTACAAATTCACAGGATAAATGGTTCTAATTTCTGTCTATTTTCATAATTGACTAATTCACTAATGGGAGTAGCAGTGTTATAAAAACCTTCCTTAATAAATCAGCTAACCGCTTTCCCCATGCTAATTAGACAATGCATAATTTGAATAAGTTTGCCACGCTATCCCAGACTGTATTAGATAGGTGAATATTAAAAGCTAATAGCGGTGTGAGATAGATACGATATTGTTTCAGCCATTTTATTACAGATATGTGATCGTTATATTATATCATCTTGACAAAGATGTTCACTGTATGGTTAATATATTCATTAGAACAGGATTAGCGCTTGTTAGCCTACTGTGCTACAGGTTATTACTCATCACTCTGTGATTATTTCATTAAAACAAGAGTTCCTATGAGGCTGATTTTATAATGGCTTCTCCACAACACGTGTCACTCATTCACTCTTTTCATTTGTTTCCAGCGATAATGTCACCGTCTCCAGGTGTAGCAACCTGAGGTGGGTTGGTGTGTTTGCTTGTCGAGATGAATCCCATCATTGAAGCCATGCAGCCGCACTCTGAAGCGGCGCCAGCGCCAACCAGAACCAACACCGTGTCAGGAAGATTTAGGTAATGGTTTAGAGACATTAAAAGCCATTTATTATTACTATCTGCTTGGAAACAGATGATCATAATACAAAAATAAATAGCAAGGCACATTTTAGGGTTTTTATTTTTTTATTTTCACTGTGTGAAACAGGAAAAAAATGTATGACTTGAAACCGTGCTGATGTTTGTCACTTCTCTTCTTGTTTCATTGTTTACAACTCAAACAAACTCTCGTCTTCATCTCATTCGTCTTCCTCCATCTTGTCTCTTCTGACTTTTCTCTCTCCTTTTTCTCTCTCCCCTCTACTTTCCTCACCTTCATAACTCCTCGGAGTGGAAAGCTACAGAAGACAGACAATATCAACATGTTTTTTGTCAATACTGTTTTAATAGTGCGTCATGGTGGAGTCCTCTCTATAGACCTTTTACTGGGAAACAACACTACATATACACGCATGGTAAGACAAAGGTAAAGTGGCCAAATGCATTCAATAGTTTTCAATAGTTTTCATTTTTTTTCCATCATCATCATCATCATCATCATCATCATCATCATCATCATCATCATCATCATCATTAAATGTTAATGAATTAAATGGTAGGGGATCTATGGGTGTGCTACATAAGGAAAATGATGAAGAACTGAAGAAGATGATGGTTATTACATGTGTAAGATTGTGCGTAAGGATGATTTTGTCATTTCAGTGTTAACATTGACTTTTCTCAAGGAAACATACACAATTGGTTACTTTTAAAAACACCAGTGAAATTGTGTTAAAACCAGCTCTGAAAGCAACTCATGTACTTAGATCATTATCAGCATATCATTTTAGACTAAATGACTATGTCCCTGTTAATGAGAGGTGACGTTCTTACATGTGAAGGATTCAGTTAGCTGGTGAATACCTTCCTCCTCCTCCTCAGGTGCTACTAGGTTGGCTGCAAAACTCCACGCAAGCTCCAACCAATTGGTGTCCTCCTGAACAGTGACACCAGCAACGGCTTTAGCGGCGATAGATTTTACTGGACGAATGGCACCTGAGACCATAGACAGGAAGAGGGAGTTAAAGTCTTAAACACATGTGTGCCTGTGTGCGTGCGTGCGTGTGTGCGTGCCTGCGTGCGTGTGTGTGTGTGAATCTATCTTTGAACGTTTTTCATAAGACAACTATTTACTTGTATTTAGTCATCTAGCAGGCACGTTTATCCAAAGCGACTTGCAAGTCTTTCATCAGCTGGTAGGCATCTTGCTCAAGGATGCCTACTGGTAGACAGCATACATTCTACATAATATTGCATCATATATATAAGACATACTGTTAGAACACACAATAAAACCACTGCTGTATTAGTCCTGGAGAGATCAAACACATTTATTTGTGTTTAGGATTTTGTATATTTGTCCTCTTGCCTCTTGTCTTCAAAACCTTCCTGGCCATGGAGGGAGCAGGGGACAGGCCTGAGAGAGAGAGAGAGAGAGAGAGAGAGAGAGAGCGAGAGAGAGAGAGAGAGAGAGAGAGAGAGAGAGTGGGAGAGAGACAGAGAGAGAGACAGAGCGAGAGAGAGAGGGGACTCTTAACATCACAAAAGCTTTTTAACAACAGATGGATAGATGGATGAGATGAGGAAGAGGAGGAAACTCAGTGAGCAAAAGTTCAAGTTAAAAATCCAATTATTGGGGAATGGAGAGAGAAAGAAAGACACAGGTAGTAAGAAGCAACACATAGGAGAGTAAGAGCAAGAGAGTTAGAGAAAGACCTGCAGAATTGCTGGGTAGAAGAAATGCAGAGAAAATCTAAAAAATAATTTCCATCCATTTGTTTAGCAACAGAAACACTCAACATGACTATATATACACAGGAAAAGGTTAACATTTCAACCCAATGACAGCATACACACAGATCACAAAACAGCAAGTAACTCCAGTTGATGGAGCAGCCATGTTGTATTAAAGAATAAACCAAGCAAAACCAGGCTCCACGCAAGACCCCATGCAGTAGCAAACACCGCAGGTATTTGTTTTATATTTCTAGATTAGTCGAATGTTAGTTGTCATTTGCACACACGCACACACCACTTATATTTGCATTATTTTCACTGCAAATTAATTGCCTAATATTTGTGCAGTTTGACTGCATTCCCTCCCACTTATAGTGCTGCTAAATTTAACAATTATTTCTTCGTGACATGAAGGAGCTGTCCACAAAGTGAAAGATAAATCCACGTTCTAGTATTCTTCATATTATGCAGGCCTACCGGTCCTTTTTTTTCTATGGCTTAAGAATCAGATGGAAGTGATTTCTCTCCATATCTCCTTTCATTCTCGCTCATTTGCATATCCCCGTTTGCTCTCCCAGGTGGAGAGAGAGAGAGAAAGAAAAGGAGAGAGACAGAGAGAGAGAGAGAGAGAGAGAGAGAGAGACTTGGCGCTCCGAGACACTGTCTGTCTATCTGCAGCCCAGGGTCTGAAGGACCTCCATAGTACAACCCCCTCACAAACAGCTGATTAATGCGCTGACATTTATGTGATTGGCACTCCAGATGGTGTCACCAATACCAAGAATAGAATGGTAGCAGCATCATTTTCTCTCTCTCTCTCCCTCTCTGATTGTCTCTCTCCCTCCTCTCTCCCCCTTCTCTCTCTCTCTCTCTCTCTCTGATTTTCTCTCTCTCTCTCTCTGATTTTCTCTCTCCCTCCTCTCACCACCCCCTACCTCTCTCCCCCTTCTCTCTCTCTCTCTCTCTCTCTCTCTCTCTCTCTCTCTCTCTCTCTCTCTCTGTATCTCACACACAGACTCCGACTGTATATTTGATGTAAAACTCTTTCATTCTGTGAATTGGATTCCTCCACGTAACCTTTTCCCACCTCACTTTTCAGTCTCGCCCTCTTTCATGCCTGGCTATTTATTCCACCTTTAGCCTGCCATCTTCCCCCCCCCCCCCCCCCCCCCCCCCACCCTCTCTTTTTCTTCTCCTCTCTCCATCTGTCTCCGGCCTCACCCACTGCTTATCTCTGTTGATCTGTTCACCTCTGGTTTGAATCTTTCCTTACATCAACTGAGAAATAAAACCAGGTAGGCTAGGAAATGTGTCGGACTGACACAAAACAACTCACTGTTTGATAACAGAAACTAACGAATATTCAAAGAGAAAGAAATACAATCCTCTTTGTTGGCTACGAACGCGTACTCTGCCAGGAGAAAGAAAAGGGTTTTGTGAGCATACAGAAATCCATGTGTGCATGTTGCCTGTCACATTGTTCACATATTCAACTTCAAGTAAAGGCAAAAGAAACAAATCTAATGGATTCAGACAGACAGACAGACAAACGCACACGTACACACACACACCCACACACACACACATATACACACACACACACACACAGCTGGCACGCATCATGTCACTTTTGCACAATGTAATAAAATAGTCAAATCTATAATCAAATCACATTCCTCCTATGAATCTTTTCCGATATCATGTTTAACTGTGAAATATGTCATGTTACAGAAGTACCAACCCTCTGAATGTCACTGCACATCGCCTCTAATACAAGTGTAACTGTAGTGCATTTGAAAGAAACCTAAAATTACCCGACCGTATCAATTTTCTTCTCTTGTCTCTCGCTCTGTTTCCCTTACCATCTCTTCTCTGTATCTCTTGAATCTCCCTCTTTCTCGCTTTTTAGCATGCATGGATCAGCCTGCCACTGTATTACCCCCCCCCCCCCCCCCCCCCCACCAGCCTCGCCCCCCCCACCCTAAACCTCAGGGAGGACTCCCTTCCTCGCCCCGTTTCCAAATGTGGTCTTTTGCTTTCTCTCACGTAGGTCTCCTGTGGCCAAATGTCATCATAAGAGAAAAGAAATGCGATGCTATGCGGCAGTTTGTCGCTGGTGATGACGACAAAATGCTGTTTTCATTCATTCAATTATTAATTTAATTTGACATTTTTCACAATTTTATGGAAATCTCTTTCCAAGGGCAGCTGGGGCACTGTTCCTTTCCCCGAAACATCAATATTCAGAAACATAATAGCCTTTTGTATTTGTATCTGGTGAAAAACGCCTACAGTGTCAGTGAAGTTATGATGACATTATTTTTTCTATTCCACAGTCTTGTTTTGTTTTGTATTGTGTAATGTTCATATTCATTTGAATGTTGACTGGTAAGCTGTCTTGACCTCCATTTTGTAGTAGTCCAGATTAGAAGGAAGAAATTGGGAGAAACTTTGGATTCCAGGCTAAAGTCTGGTTGGCCAGGGGCCTCGTTTATAAAACTCTGCGTGAAACCCTCCGTAGAACATTGCGTACGCCCAAACCTCAGAATGTGCGTACGCACAAAAACATTCCGATTTATAAAACCTTGCTGCGCACACCTGTACGCACTCTTCTCGTTATAAATACCAACGTGCGTCTAATTTGGCGTGCGTGCACGAGCGCTCTGCTCCTCCCAAGTCCACCCCTTAATAGTCCTTAAAAGGTCAATGCTAATTAATCACTTAATATTTATAAGTAGGAAGGAGCCTTTTCTGACCAATCATTAGACGGAAAAATGGATGCGCCTTTTAAAAAGAAAGTGCGTTTTTCGGATTCGGAGATCGAAGTGCTTCTAAATGAAGTAGTAGACCAACACAAGTCTATTTTGTGGCTTATTTATCAAGCTCATTATTTAAATGTTTAAGTGATACAGTTGGTCTGGCCGAGGATTGTGATTTGAAAGGGCTGTAGTGTGTTGAACATAATTTTGCTTTAATTCATATTTCATAATGGGTGCTTTTCATAAAATAAATATATAAATGAATAAATAACTCATGTGGTGCGCAATGTGCGTTGGGTCCGCAATGAGCTCCGGGGGTTACAGCGTCTTCTTCTTCTTTTGGCGTTATTGGCGGTTTGCAAACACATAGTGCATTACCGCCACCTTCTTCCTGTGGTCGTCTCCGGAGTTCACTGTTTGAAATACTTTGCGGGAGCTTTACTCCAGGGTGAAAGGATGCGTAGAACTGCGCACTCTTTCCCGCAAGTTTTTTTTCTATAAATCACGACGTTGGCGGTGAAAGATGCGTACGCACATTTCATCCCTGTTTCCGCAACATTTTCGTGCGCAGAGACCTTTATAAATGAGGCCCCTGGTGTTCATGTTAGTGCACACATACAAACACACCACACTCTCTCTTGGCAAATCATTTACCATGCACATAATTACAACACAAGTCAGGCAATGACTTCTACCAGCAAACAATGTAGTCAGCAGCACACACACAACAAGTTTGATTCGTTTGTTGTTGTTTTTACCGGGATATAAACACACGGGGTCGTCACAGTATGATGTGTACTCTTTGGATGGGATGGCATCGGCATGGCAACGGGGGGGTGATTGACATCATGAGGATGAGAAGGATGTGATTGGTGGAGGGATGCGGGAGAGTTGTGGTTGGGGGAGGAGGGGTTGAGAGAGGGAGCGATTAGAAATGGGAGAGTGAGGATGTGTCAGGACTCCCTCTCCGTAGGACAGATGAAATACACGGTGTGATGGGTGTAGGAATGAACGAGTCATAACTAGGATGGATGAATACATGACAACTTTTGGAGGATCAAAGTCCTTTAAATAAGTTACTTTACTTGTTTGCCTTCGTCCTCCAGTCTGTGGTCTGTTGTAGGTCTTAAAAATGTACTAAAGTGGCTAAAGCATAATATGGCATGGCAAAGGTACTAATGCATTTGACTTGGAGGGATACTTTTTTTTAGATTTAACTTTTTTGATCATTTAGCAATCATTTCAATGTAAGTATGAGACCTTTAACATCTCATACATTGACACAACAAGTGAAAACAATACTATAGCAAGTTAGAATATGCATATGAGACAGCGGGACCAACGTTTTCTACCTGTTTACAGCAATGTTGTACATAAACCCACAGACGTTATAAAATGCTTTGTTGTTTTTTCCGCTTTAAATAATCATGTTATTTTCAGCCGGGCTTAGTGTCAGGTTCGTGCCATGTCATAATTAACTTTCAAATGAAGGGTAGGCTACTTTCTTTTAAATTACTGTAGTGTTAGTTTTGAAGATATTTGTTATCTTTCTATTTCATCAACTGCATCTAAAAGCAGATACAAACAAAATGTAATAATGACTTAAATCGACAATAAATAAATGTCTGCTATAATAGTGTGGTTCTTTAAATGAATTTACCTGTTTAAATCAATTTCATCAATCATATTACAAAGTGGATTTGGATGGGTAAAAAAATACAACAGATTTTTCAAGAGCCTGTCCACTTTTTGAAGACTTGTCGCTTCAAAAATGTCTGTTGGATAATTAACAGTTATCCATCTGATGAGATGTGAATGGAATTATGTCAGGATGAAAAGTGAAAAGTGAGGGAAATGAAAGTGAAAGTGAATAATAAGTCATAATAACCTGCAAATATCACGGTACTATAGATGAATCTCACATCTGAGTGAAGTGCAAACATTGGGTGAATGAGAAGAAGATATTTACACATCCCGATAAAGGTCAGGTTTTTAAAGAGGTTATGAAGAGCTACGAGAACTTGGACTCTGCTCATTACCTGTCAGCGTCTTGTAATCGAGCAGATCGAAGAGAACGATGGCCACTCCTGACCACGTGATGACCAGCGCCACCACCAGCAGCCAAGCCATGGGAGAACTGAAGGTCTCCATGAGCTCATTCAGTAGTGTTCGCTGGTTAGACCGAGGAGGGGACAGGCCCACCCCCCCGTTACTGGTCTGACCACTCATTGGCTAATTAAAGGGCTGGAGGAGAAGGAGACAGGATGGAAACACAGAGAGAGAGAGATAGAGAGGAAAGCAACAGGGACGAAACAAAAGAGAGACATAAGAGCAAAAATTCAATTGGTTTCACATTTTTCTGTCATTGTTAAATATTAAAGCACAATGTTTAACCAAACAATCAGCATAACATCTATGTATAAACCTAATCCTCTGGGAAACGATATTTGTTGCAGTTTAATTGCGTTTGTTTTCGGAGGCACTTCGACGTCACATCGTGATGCCGACGCGGAGAGCGCATGCTAATGCTGACGCCATGTGGATCTCCGCCACGGTGTGTGGGGGCACTTCCTATACAACATCGCTCATTATAACGCTCATACTCAACAACGCTGTGCACTAGCTTACAAAAACTATCACAAAGTTGCCGTGGGTCGTAACCATGGGGATAACATGTCCCCGCTCCATCCTAGAGCTCTCAGCCCAAAACCCATTTTTAAAAATCTCATGGCGTTCCAGTTTGAGCTGAAAGGAGGTTTATACTTCAACACAGTCATTTTGTCATCGTCATGGTCACTCAGGACGCACTAAACCTCGACGAGGCGGACCGCTTAGGTCCGCTACCAGGCGCCACATCTCAAGATGCTGTAATCCCACACAGAGCATGATGATGACACCAACTTCGTTCACACCATTAGAAAATCAAAGAATGGCATTTCACAGAGAGCTGATAAGTGGGCGAGAGATGGAAATATGGAACGGTCCGGCGTGTCAGGGAACCTTGCTGCTAGCCCTGCACGTCTGGTCCTGGGTGTACTGGTGTGTGTGTGTGTGTGTGTGTGTGTGTGTCATATGTCCGTCTGTGATTGTGCTGATTATTATGTGGAGGCTCAGTTACGGGCGTTATGTGCTGTTATTATATTTTACCAGGCAGCAGTCATATAGAGTCTATGTAGCAATCAATAAATCAATCAGTCAGTCAGTCTGTCTGTCTGTCAGTCCATGTACATCTGTCTGTCTGTCAGTCAGTCAGTCAGTCAGTCACTTAGTCCGTCTCTGTCTGTCTGTCTGTCTGTCTACCTGTCTGTCTGTCTATCTATCTATCAGTACTTCTATACAATTCGTACAGTTCATCCATTCATCCAGGACTAGTGCTACTAAGTACTAAGTACTTTAATTTGCACATTCCTATATTGCACACATTGTAAATATTTTGTATTTGTTATTTGTATAGTTATATAGCGTCTATTTTATTTTTCATTAAAATATTTAATTCTTATTCTTATATTTATGTCCCTGATAGTCCCTGTTTATCCCTGTTTATTGTATGCACCACCCACACCAAAGCACATTCCTTGTAAGTGTAAACTTATGTGGCAATAAATCTCTTCCTATTGTGATTTCTCGTCTGGTAGTTATAGTGCTGCTATGTCATATCTATGGCTGGCTGGATGGATTTTTATACGAATGGAGAAGAAATGGTGTACTTTGATTCTATAGCTGCTCCCATGCTGACCTTACTGTGTGGCTTTTGTTAACAAACCACATAGTCGATCCGACATGAAGCTCTGTGTGTGTGTGTGTGGAGTCATGATGTGTGTTTGTGTGTGTATATGCGCATGCATGCGTGTGTGTGTGTGTGTGTGTGTGTGTGCATGTGTTTGTATGTGTGTGGAGTCATGATGTGTGTGTGTGTGTGTGTGTGTGTGTGTGTGTGTGTGCGTGTATGTCTATTGATCTACCTGCAGCAGCATCCAGACCACTGAGCGTGTGACAAAAGGTTAAAACATACAATTAGTGTTGTACAGCATGACAAGGACACACATACCAGAGGAGCAGGCAGGAAGTAGCTCACAACCCATGGCAATGGGAACACTGAATTGGCCTCATTCCAAGATTGTCAACCGATTTTCAAGATTGTCACGATTGTCATTTAAGATGTCGGCCAGGATGGTGTCATCGCTAAAGGCAAAGAGGCTCTAGGTGCCAGCTCTAATGGCCGCTGCCGACCAAGCAAGATGTCTAACACAGACCTGCTCCTTAATGACCTCTATCTGTGTTCACCATGAATCACGTTGTCCTAATAGTAGAGGATAGGAGTAGCAGTACATATATCTGATGTTCGCAGCACTGAAGATTGAGTCACAAATCTTACCCTTGGCACGAATCCATAAGTTGAAATTGATTTGGGGGCACATGTGCTTATGGATTATGGTATTATGGACTATGGACTATCTCTCTGTTTCTATATCTCTTCCTGTGTTTGTATTGACTATGTGTCTGTGCATCCGTGTGTGTGTGTGTGTGTGTGTGTGTGTGTGTGTGTTGTGTGTGTTGTGTGTGTGTGTCCTACGTTTAAAAACAAATGACCTAGCCCACCTGTTGTCCTGTGGCATCATGGGTAAGTTCTCTCAAACTAATGTCAGAAATCCCCACATACACATGGCTGCTGACTTCCAGGACGC
The DNA here is from genome assembly GCA_030340625.1 of Merluccius polli. Classification (NCBI taxonomy): domain Eukaryota; kingdom Metazoa; phylum Chordata; class Actinopteri; order Gadiformes; family Merlucciidae; genus Merluccius; species Merluccius polli. The sequence continues at coordinate 31,998 of JAOPHQ010001205.1, forward strand.
ATCAACTCACATATCTCAAATATCACAGCTTCAACACACCGGTGGTCAATGGAGGGCAATAAGAGGGAATGCAAAGCGCCATCTTGGCAGAATAAATCGTTATATACACATCCCCTTGTTAGCGGAGCGCCTTGACGTTCAGCCAAATGAGCTCTTTGCTAGATTGGTAGCGGTAGCTTCACTACCGGCCGAGTGCTCAGTCTTTATTTAGGCCGGTTTACGACAGCAGCACATACTAATGTTAGCACACACACACACCAGTGTATTTAGAGAGGATGGCACACAATCAGTGGATGATCTTAAAAAAACAAAACAATATAGCTCTTCAAATGATTTAACACAGATAATGGTTTATCGTCTATTTAGACAACAATTAGCGTTGCTATTATTCTTCATTGTATCCCGAAGTGGCTGGACACCATTTGGTAAACAGTATGCATGTTTATTTGTGTTTCTGCCTGGCTTAATGTTGATGTGGCCCAAGCGACTTTATAAGTAGCCTA
>JAOPHQ010001205.1:37500-82500 GCA_030340625.1 Merluccius polli
TGCCAAAAGAATAAAACAGAAGGTTGTCCACTTACGGAGAATGCCACCTTTATTCGAGATTATGTTTTACCATGTGAGTGTGTGATACAAAAAATGTGGCTTTCAAAAACAGCTTTCACCAAAGGGTGATTCTGATTTGAAATGAAGCTGGTGGATACATCAAAATGACATTTCCATGTCCTTGAAATGTTGGGCAGGCCAAATGAATCGCTGATGGCAAATACAGTGCGTAGTTAGTGGACATCCAGTACATTGTTTTAATAGTGCGAAGCTGGCATAGTCAGACAAGCAAGGTCACAAAATAAATGTTTGCATCACAATATGATGCTTTAGCTGTGTTGGAGGTTCAGACTACAAATATATTACATTGTTTGAATTGAATGTTTTTTCTGTAACTCATACAGTACTTGCATAATTGCACACCATACTGACTTCACCATCTGCACTTTCTGAATACTAAAGACATTGTATTGCATCTACTAATAGATGTATGCATCATTTCAGTCTCAATGCCTGAAAGTAAAATAAACCTAAAGGTAAAACAGCTGTCTCTCAGCTATTTTATTTTCCAAATTACTGTTCATATTTTTTAGCATCCATCCATCACTCCTATAGCTCTCTGTCACAGCAACTCACTCAACCTCTACAGACTATCTATTTCTGTCTCTCTTTAACTGCCTCTGTCTCTCACTCAACATCCTCCTAACTTGAGCATGAACTTCTCTGTCCTGTCTCTGTCCCTCCACCCCCCCCCCTCTCTCTCTCTCTCTCTCTCTCTCTTTTTTAAATCTCAAACCGTCTCTTTTTCTCAGACTGTAACTCGGTTCAAAATCAGTTGAGCACAGTTGATACACATCACTTGAGCTCTGTTCAGTTCCAGCCATTCTTATTGGATGGTCTGCGGACCCAATCTGCCTCTGCAGATAATTCACAGGTAGGAGACCATATAGTATACACATGTCAAAATGACAGAGAATCCTCTTCCAGTGTGTGTGTGTGTGTGTGTGTGTGTGTGTGTGTGTGTGTGTGTGTGTGTGTGTGTGTGTGCAAGAGTGTCTATATGTGCATTTCTGGGTGTGGGTGTGTGTGTGTGCAAGAGGTTCTATGTGTGTGTGTGTGTGTGTGTGTGTGTGTGTGAGAGAGAGAGAGAGAGAGAGAGAGAGGGGGGCATGTTAACAGGATACACCTGGTAGACTCTGCTCCAGAAAGATAAAGTAAAGTACATAGTATAAAATACAATAAAGTACGACTAAAATACGACAGGAAATGTGCATTTTATTAAATGTATTTTTACAATGACCTCAGAATGAATAACGCATATTATAATAAAAATAGATGGATGATAAATGGATGGATGGATAGTTGGATGATGGATGGCTGGATGGATGAATGCATGATGGATAGTTGGATGATGGATGGATGGATGAGGGATGGATGTATGATGGATAGATGGATGAATGAATCATGGATAGTTGGATGATGGATGGATGGATGATGGATGGATGACGGATGGATAAATGATGGATTGGATGAGGAAAATACGGCTGGACAAGAAAGAAAGAAAGAAAGAAAGAAAGAAAGAAAGAAAGAAAGAAAGAAAGAAAGAAAGAAAGAAAGAAAGAAAGACAGAATGACAGAAAGAAAGAAAGAAAGAAAGAAAGAAAGAAAGAAAGAAAAGCAAGCATACTATGCTACTGTAAACTGGTAAACACATGATAGATGTGAAAGGGATCAGGAGCAGACAGATGACAGGAGAGGTGAGGGGATGAGGAATGACCAGCAGAGGTGGAGAGGAAACACAGTCAATGGGAGATGAAAGGGTGAATAATTGATTGAGATAGAGGAGGGGCTGGGTGACTAACTGTCTCACTGGATGTATGGATGGATGAATAGATGGATGGATGAATGGATGGATGGATGGATGGATGAAGGGATAGATGAATGGATTAATGTATAGATAAATGAATGGATGGATGGAGGGATAGATGAATTTACGACGGATGGAGGGACGGATGGATAATGGATGTGTGGATGGATGGATGAATAGATGGATGGATGAATGGATGGATGGATGGATGAAGGGATAGATGAATGGATGAATGGATAGATGAATGAGTGAATGGATGGATGGAGGGATAGATGGATTTACGGACGGATGGAGGGACGGATGGGGGTATGGATGGATAATGGATGTGTGGATGGATGGATGAATAGATGGATGGATGAAGGGATAGATTAATGGATTAATGGATAGATGAATGAATGAATGGATGGATGGAGGGATAGATGGATTTACGGACGGATGGGGGTATGGATGGATAATGGATGTGTGGATGGATGGATGAATATACATGGGTTGGATGAATGGAGGAAAATAATGATTAATGAATAGATGGATGCAATCAAGCATTTCCCCCCGGGGAATCAGCCAGAACACATACCACTGTCGCTCAAGATTAGCAACATAATTAACCGCTGACAGCCAACGAGCGTGTGTCTGTGCACATGTGCATTCATGCGCATGTGTGTCCTTTTGTTGCTGCGTGCGCATGTGAGCATAATTATTGTGTGGTGGTTACTTTCAACATGCACATGCTTGTGACTTGTATCTGTGTATGCGCGCGTGTGGTTGCGCATGGGTGTGTGTGTGTGTGTGTGTGTGTGGGAGGGGCAGAGTGACAGAGATAGATGGCGAGGGGATGGGGAACATTATGCTGTCGCTGACCAGTGATATCCTCCACACCTCTGTCTGTTTCCAGCGGCCGGCCAGCGGCTGGGCGTGGCGGCGCGACACCCCACACCAATTCATTTGCCACTTCAGAGGAAAGAAATTGACTTACTGTAAAACATGGGAAGTAAATGACAGGTACAAAGCTTTATTATAACTTGACGTAGAGGCCTAGTATTTCGGCCAGTCCTGTTTTAAAAGGGGACTAGGAAAACAACAACTGTTTATTCGCTCCGAAAATGTAATGATGTGGCACAGTTATATTTAAAACTATAATCAATAGAACTATGTAGCAGGTCACAAAAGTGTGTTATTAACATTTCGTTCGAGACTTGAGTGTGAATTTAAGAAGATGGTGACAGAGAGAGCACACAATAAGAGAGACAGAGAGAGAGAGAGAGAGAGAGAGAGAGAGAGAGAGAGCAGGACGACAGTGATCTTGAAGGCCACGGTGTTGAGCAGCAGCTGCACACCGACCCGAATACAGGCTGCCTCCCCCCCCCCTCTCTATCTCTCTTTCCCCCCTCTTTCTCTCTCTCTCTCTCTCTTCCCCCCTCTCTCTCTCTCCCTCCCTCTATCTCTCTCTCTCTCTCTCTCTCTCTCTCTCTCTCTCTCTCTCTCTCTCTCTCTCTCCCCCCTCTCTCTCCCCTCCCCCCTCTCCCTCCATCTCTCCCCCCCCCCCCACCCCCAGCACAGTGAAAAGACCCTCGCCGCTCCCCTGCGGCGCGGCACACAGCGCCCCCCCCCCCCCCCCCCCCCCCCATCAGGTCCAATCTGGCGCGTCAGATGGCCGCGCGGGAGAGAGAGACGCGCCTCGCTCCGATCCGCCGCTCCGCCGCCGCGCCATCCCCGCTCCCCATTGTCCACTTCTTTACTCCCGCTTCCCGCACATCATCATCATCACCATCACCATCATCAGCACCACCATCATCATCATCATCATCATCATCATCATCATCATCACCATGAGGACGGGATGCTCGTTGAACGGGTTCACGGCGTCGTAGCCTGTAGTCCTGTACCCCCCTGGTTCTGACAACGACTCTTATATTTCCCTGAGACCTTGGCTTGGACGGGAGGAGCAAAAGACGCCAGTTGATCTGAACGCAAGCGGCAGACAAAAGGCGGTTTGGGTTAGGATGGACCTTACGGTGATGGGGAGGATGGAGACCTGATCGCTGAGGAACCACCGGAGGAGGACCATAACTGTCTCTCCACCATCCCGGTCCAAACGGGCTGTCTCTCTCTCATCTGGACTGTATAGGGTGGACGTTTCTTTTGTTTTTTTGTTTGGTTGAACCCCGAACCCATCCGAACCTCTCTGGATTATTATTATTAATATGCGCGTTATTCATTATGGATGTCGGACCTATAGCGTCCTAAGGTGTCCGTGAAGCCAGGGGACGCCGCACACACACACACACACACACACACACACACACACACACCCGTTAGTCCCCTCTCTGTGGTCTGAGAGGAGACTGGAAGGAGCAGCACTTCGTGGACCCAAGACTCATACGACTCTTCTTACCCCTTTTTCTTTCTTTCTTTCTTTCTCTCTAAACGGTCACAGACTCAAGACCGGGTCTTCATCATCGGACAGGACCACGACACGGTCTTCATCTCCAGGTCCCGCGGTCTTGCCTTCTGAACCGGGTTTTTCTGTCACCAGTGATGGGCCCTTATGAACATATGTGCCATGATCACTGATCACAGCGACGGTCGAGGGGACTTCAATCATTTTTTCGTTCGCCGTCACCTTTGATCCAACGCAGATACTTTTTTTTTTTTTTAACACGGCGCGCGGTGCTACACAATGTCATTTCGTGGTTCCGGTTAATCAGCCTCGTTTTAACCTCTGCGTGAAAACTTTATATGTGTTTCATTGAGAGGAAGGCGCAAGGGACCGTCCTCCGCACACACACACACACACAGGTTTTTTTGGGGTCGTTATCGGTATCGTCGTGGACTGACTTCAGCGACTCGGGATAAACGCAATTAAGACTTTCGCCTTGGATGCCAATGAAGGTTTTCTCTCCGGTGTCCCCGCGGTCCGAGGCGCAGCGTCACATCGTCATATCTGTTATACCCACGGTCTGCGGAGAAGGGACCGTGGAGGCGTAGTAATAAAAGGCCGACACCGACCTCCTCCTCCTCCACCTCCCCCTCCTCTTCCTCCTCCTCCTCCTCCCCCCCCCCCCCCCCCCCCCAGGAGATCTGGGAGGAAGTTTGTTTTTTGGAGTTAACAAAACTTCCCCACACGTGGACGTCCGACCCAGCAGGACACCATGGGGTGCTGTAGTGGCAGGTGCACCCTGGCCTTCATCTGCGGCATGCAGTTGGTAAGCACATCACCTTTTTCTATTTTGAATATATTTATATATATATATAGCCTATAAAGTCTTCATATGTGTCATCGTATAGATGTGACGTCACGTGAAATGTCTCAAATGAGAACCGGTTGAAGGTTTAAGGTAGAAATGATTGCTTCACCTGACTAAGAGGGTCAGGTGAGAGCACGGAGAGGTAGATGGATGAACAGCTGGGAAACGTCCTGAATCAGGAGGAGTGCTGTGAGCATGTGGGAGATGAGCAATGATGGTGATGCAGTGTGTGCTGCTCTGGTTTTGGGGGGTAAAAGATTGAGAGGGACAGACGGGTTGGTGGATGGATGGATGGACTGCAGACCGATAGATGCACACACACACACACACACACACACACATGCACGCGCGCGCACACACACACACACACACACAGACAGACACATGCACGCGCGCACACACACACACACACACACACACGCGCGCGCGCAAACACACACACACTCAGTGGAATGTGGGCTGTGATGATGAATGGATGGTTAGGGTGATGGTTTGCTGAATCTGGGTGAGCTCATGTGTTTCCACAGATAGATGGCTTGCTAAGAGTTCACACTAGAACGTGCTAGATGGATGAACGAGTGGAAAGTACGATGAATCCTCACCGACAACAAACACAGGGACAAATCCCCCCCCCCCCCACACACACACGCAAACACACCTATTCGAAGCTCACCTTAACTTAGCCGTAACCGTCACATGACCTCACTCTCACATTCACCGAACCTAAATTGACCCTTCTAACCTAGCTTGAACTCAACCTCTTCAAGTGAACCTTAGTTGAATCTGTACCTAACCTAACCCTAAACCAGACTTTACGTATTTAGCCTTCGACCGAACGATGGCCTCCGTTTGAGCGAAACCTGTCCTAATCCTAACCTCCAGTTTACCTGAGTTCACCTTCTTAACATCTACCTCACCTCATCTTAACTTCCACCTGGCTTCACCCACACCCGAGCCTTCAAAAGTTTAAAGCAATGACAGAATAAATCAATTTGATACAAATATCACATGACTGCTTTGCAATGAATGTAATGGCCATTCATCAGCATCTCCAGGCTGAGAGACAGCGTCACAGTGTGTACAGTAACGAGAGCTGACTGTTGGTGGAAACAAGGCAATGGGAAGCTGGAATGTGATGTCCTGTTGTTACATTGTTGTAATGATTCAAGACGAAAGGCAGGGCGATGTGTGTGTGTGTGTGTGTGTTGTGCATAGTTCTGAATATGAACACGCAGAAGTTTCTTGTTGTGTTTGTGTAAATGCTCATATCGTGATAGATTTGTTACGCCTCAGTGGAAACACAGAATGTGTGTGTCAGGTAAATGTGACAGCGTGTAGTTTCGTGAGCGGTGTTTGTTTGTGGGCATTTAAACTCACATTCCTGTGTGTGTGTGTGTGTGTGTGTGTGTGTGTGTGTGTGTGAGCAGTGGGTGTACGCAATATGTGTGTGTGTGTGTGTGTGTATAAAGGGGAATATGGGCACATTTAGACAAGTAATTTACAATCATTTGCAATTTGTGTGGGTGCATACATGTGCTGTATACTGTGTGTGTGTGTGTGTGTGAGTGTGTGTGTGTGTGTGTGTGTGTGTGTGTGAGAGAGAGAGAGAGATAAAAAGCCCATTGTGCTGTGACGTGGGATACTGTACTGATTTGCATTTCCATTCAAAAGACGAATACTATATCAACGAGTCTACAACAGAATGTTAATGGATTTGACACTTGACTCTGTATGGGCCTGTATGTGAAAAACCCCTTTGTGCCACAAAATGATGGGTTCCCTGTGTGTGCGCATGTGTGTGTGTGTGTGTGTGTGCGTGTGCGCGTGCATGGATAAAAAAAACAAAAACAAGAGATAGAAATGTGTGTGTGTGTGTGTGTGTGTACACATGCATACAAGGTTTTTGTGTACCACGCGATATCGTCACGGCGATACTGATGATTGTGTGTGTAATGCGGTGGAACTAATGCCGCGGCGTACTCAGCGGCACGTTGCTGCGTGGCGTGTTAACCCGCCGTAATAGAGCAGCCAGCTGATATTAACACCCGCACCAGCTGATGGATGCTGTTTTATATGCGCTCTGTAAGGCACTGCCGGGGGTCACGCACAGTTAGCTTTGCTATAGTCGCAGCCCCCAGGAAGACGCGCGCATCGCACTTCACGCCGTGCGCCCGGCCAAAAAAAAAAAAAACACGGAAAAAAGAAACCCCCCCCGACTTGAAATGTGAAAGGGAAAATCTATGTCTAAATGGCTCTTTTTTTGTTGTTGTTGTTGAATGACGCACTCCCACAGGTTTCTTTTTGTGTGTTTTTTTTTTTAATGTGCTGCAGTGTTCCTGCAGTGTGCATCATCATCTCTCACTCACTAGAGACGAAACCATCGCCCACCCCTACCCCCCCCCCCCCCACCCCACCCCTAGGCCACCCCCACCCCCCCCCTCCACCCTCAACATCCTTGTTGTTGTCAGTTGACACACTTATAATTCATACATCTTGGAAAAAAAACAACACCTTCTGTTCCTTCTGGATCCCAAAGATGAGAGTCACAGCGCCGTCGGCCCCACCGCCATCGCCATCATGTACGTCATGATAGTAATACTCGTCTCAGTGTACTACCTTGTGGATGTGACCTTCCACGCTTGAAAGATTGCCCAGCGTCAAACTCCTGCAGATGAACAGATGTGTAATGTCACACCTGAGCGGACTAGACTAACTGAAACGGCTGCTAGCAGGGCCAGCAGCAGCGGTGAATAGGAATCCAGGCGCCGCATACACATCCCATTCGTTTTGATGTCAAAACAAACACAACGCTTCAATTAGAAATACTATCATCCTGAACATGCTCATTAAATATACAAGTTTTACTCTAAGGGAGTCTGGCCGCAGTCGGGGCTTTGACCCAGTTTATCGCTGATCAATAATTTAAATACAGCAATTTAAAACCAGGCACTGTATCACATACCTATGATGTCATTGCAGTTATCGCTGTGGCTATTTTTAGATAAGAGCCAGTGTATAGTAGATTATTAATTATTGAATGGCAAAAGGGCTGAAGAGTGAAATGTTTTATTTGAAATTAAGAGCTGAAGTATTTCAATGTCAAATTAGTTGATTACAGTTACGATCCCATTTTTCAAAACTTTATTTACAATTACCGTGGCACAATAAAAAGCTCACTTTTCTGGATGCAACCGAACACAACTCATGGTTATCATGACGCACCCAAAGACTTAGACGAGCGCATATGTGCACCTCGGTGACTCATGTTTTGTCTCTGTTTCTAATGGCCATAGTTCTTAGTTGCCATATGAGTCCGCACACCCACCTACCTGCTGTCGATTGGAAGATGACTAATCGGCTAAAAGATCAACCAATCGACACGCCAAGACGATCAAGACAGGCCGGCGCTTGTGCCGGTTAATTGGCCGGTTGGGCTACAACCGAAACAGAGTGAAAGGAAAACAAAGAAACAAGGTAAATGTCATTGAACCCGCAGAGCTGATGTCTGTGAGGTGATGGTTCTGAAACGTTGGCCATCGAAAGCTCTTCTTGGTTTTACGGGGAATGTTTCGGTGAAAAATATGTACTCTGGTGAACAGCGTGATGTTGAATAGAGGTGGTGGGATTTAGCCTACAAAAGGACATTCGATTTTGACCGTCGCAATGATTTGAACACTTAGCTTGCGCTCACAAAATCTGTGGCCATCGCTTACCGTTTTTTCGTACTTAGTGACCCTTAGTGTTCAAGAGCACGGTTGTGCATGTTAGTGCATGTAATAAGAAGTGGGTCTTTAAAAGCACAAATGAGCGATCTGTCTGTCTGCAGTGGCACATTTCTGTGACATTTCTCTCATGAATAATTAATCACCTAGAGGCTATGCCATGAATAAAGACGCTTGTCTTTAGTGTGTGTGTGTGTGTGTGTGTGTGTGTGTGCACGTGTGTCAGTGTGTGTGCGCCCACACACACCACGCCAATTAGCTGTAGCACACCTATCAATGTTTAAACACATTCAGATGCAGATAAGATGTGCATGGGATATTACAGAAACACATGACATCAATCTACACAAAAGCAGTGCAGTGTTTTTTTTTTTCTTAATCAGTCATTGTCGTAGTTTATGGTTGGACCCCCGCCACATCTTTGCGGATCAATTTGATTAGTTTTTTGTTTTATTTTTCTGCGGGGATGTCATGCGTCTCTCCAACGCAGTAAGCATGTTAAAGACGGCCCTGCGAGGCGCTGGGACTGTGATTGAGGCGCACACCGAATATAATTGACGAAGTCCGACAGCCTTCCTCTTTTATCTGGGAATCCAGTAGTCTTGTTCGTTGATGGATGGTCCAGGAGATGAGAGGTGAAGCTAAGCTGGGGAGAGAGAGAGAGAGAGAGAGAGAGGGAGAGAGAGAGAGAGAGCACTTCCTGCGGGGTGAACAGGCGATGAGCGTTGCACGATGATGGTTATTGATAGCAGTTTTAGAAATGCACTTTAAATTGGACAATCATCCGGTATTTTGTTCTGTCTCTCTCTCTCTCTGTCTCTGTCTCTGTCTCTGTCTCTCTCTCTCTCTCTCTCTCTCTCTCTCTCCCTCATGGTGCTGAAATGTGTTTTGAGTGTGTGAAACATTTCACTAGACCCATGCACTCTGCATCCATCCACCCGGGCTGTTAGTGGATTTTCTGACCTCTCGGTTTCTGTCTTCATTTTGATTGTTTTCATTCTGTGAATTCCTTTTCCTCTTAGTCTCTTCTTCGTTGTTTTTGATTCATTGCTGCTCCATTTCCTATGTGATCCCTCTTTCCCCCAAACTTTTTTCAGTATACAGTCCTCCGCAGTCTCGCTCTCTTCCCGGCCATTGATCGGAGCTGAGCCATCCATTACACAGTCATCAATAGTCTGTTTACAAACCTGGTCTGACACCAGCGTCCAGCGGCTGCTGCTGCGATCGGTTTCCTTAAGGTTGTGCTCAATCAATCCCAGGTTAAGAGTTGGAGCCTTTTCTAGGTTTCCCTGCTCAGTTTCATTTTGTGCTGTGGCTTTAAAGAGTTGGGGTTTGTCCTATTACGGACCAACAGCATATCTGGGTCGCTGTGTTTGTGAGCTCAAAACACAAACACATTGAAAAATACCTCTTATCGCTAAGGTGTACGCTTTTCCCCAAATATGTGAAACTTGTGTTGTTTTTTTATATAACAGTTACACTAAGGCCGTTGCCAGAAAGAGAGCAGCTGTTAAAAGCAGATGTCTTCTATTGGGGTATTATAGGGCAATATGGACGAAAACTTCTATACTAATATAGGCATTTCATATCTCCATAACGATATATATCATGATCTAGCATGTTTTCGAGTAATTCAACAAATAGTCTGTATAAAATAACCACATGGTAAAGCCTATTTTTGTATACTCCTGTGTGAATTAAATACTTGACAAGTACTGAGTATGTTCTCATTGTTTTCATCACTTTACTTTAATGCAGCCTTTAAAACCAGGAAAAGACAACACTAACGCCATATCACGATATTACAATCTCCAAAATGTAAGATATCTACTCTCATATCACACAATATCAATATAATATTGATGCATTGCCCAGCCCTAGGGTTTTATAATGAAAACCAATGACAAAGCTTAATGAACCTTGAGACCATGTAATAGCATACACAGATATTTTCCTAAATGACGCTCATGTGCACACACAGTCTAACCAAAGACCAAAACTAAGCCTTGAGAAGAGAGAGACAAAAAAGAAAAGCACTGTGCGGCATTCGGCTGTGTGAATAATAATAATATTAGGCGTGCATATGAATAATATCAGGGTAAAATCTCCCCCAGGGACTCTGCATCTTGACCGCTTGCCTTCAGACGACTTAGCGGGGGCCAGTCTGTTGATCATGCCGGTTACACACGCTTGTGGTTTGGCTCGCACTTCTTCATACAGCCGCCCGGGTGGAAACGGACTTGTGTGTCGTGGCCGTTATCGTGTACAACAACTTGTGCCACCTCCTCCCTTATGGCGTCCAAAAAACAAAACATTTCCCAAACTCACACCTGTGTGGCCTGTGTGAGGTTCTCCCCGAAGTATACTAGCTTAAATACATTGCAGACGTAAATACTGTAATGTTACAGACACGCTTGCTGTGTACCGCAGGAAAGATAATGCCTGCTTCTTGTATTCTCTCCTGGTACAGCTGATAGCGCCTTCATTCTCCTTCCTCTCCCCCCCCCCCCCCCACCTCCTCCTCCTCCTCATCTTCATTGCTTGTCCACTTGTCACCTCGCCTCTCCCTTTCTCACCTATCATCTCCTTCCCATCCCTTCATCACACCGTTCTGTCAGAACATTATTATATTTAAAAAAAAATCAAGACAAAAAAACAACAAATCAGCCGTCACATTGACGTCGAGTTATCACACATCTTCTATGATGGGGATGTGCCCACATTTGCTGTGTGGGTTAATTTGATGTCAGCTTTTCTTATATTCTATATTTATATATTTTCCCAGCTCCAAACTCTCATTACAGCTAAATATAAGGCGAGCAACAGACATGCGCTCCAGTGCATTAAAATCACATTAATCAATGCAGACATCTCATTACCTCTGAACGAAGCGCTGATGAAATCATTTGCATATCACGGTGCTCTGCAAAGTGGGTCGCTGGTGGAAAAATATTTTGTACGATTTTTCTGGAAGGAAATAATAAGCAAGTTTCAAATGTTACATCTGTAACTGAATGATGGATAAACCAAATGGCTTGTGGTTTTCCATCTGACCCCCAAAGATAACAAGGAAGAGAAGGAATGACAGACTTTATTTGTATTTGTTTCACTGCAGATACAGATTATATTATATCCTCTTATAGCCTCGTATTGTTTTATGCGATGTCCAACATGTTTGATATGGATTCAGTATCAGATTGTTTTAATAGAAATATTCACTTAAAACCACACACATTTCATCAAACCATCCTGGTTTTGAAAGCAATGTTCTGATATCAGCATCAATATCTGTGGTGTAACTCTCATACAAACAGTCCAGTGGGGGAAGACTAAACTGTTCCCTAAATAACTTCAGATGGTGAAGTGAAAACATTAGGAGCGATATAAACTACGATGCCAGCTTCTCATCCTATCCTTGCTTGGTTGGTCAGCGGGTGGTCACATAAGCATACTGTTTACGACTGACCATTTAAATGTTCACATGGCGTTGGCTTAGTAGTCCTATATATTTTCCTAAGTGTGATTTGTAGACATGGTAAGTTTAGCTCAAAAATGTGGTGCTGTGACGCTATTGGTACAATGCAGTAGTGGAGCGACGGGGTGACATGAGTAGTTAAGAAAAAGTCAAGTTAATGTAGTCTTGCCAGACAGTCAGTCTAGCCAGACTGTGGCAGGGTAGCTCCTAACACACGCCACCTAAGTGGCTTTTCTTGGGGCCCTCCGACACAGGACACGGGTAGATGTTATTGCAAAGTATGTTTATTGGAGATGGCAGGTGGTATTTGCCGAGCCGATGTTACAAGCTGCCATGACAGTCGCTCCTCTCTGAGTGTGTGTGGTGATAGCTGGTTTATCCTGGGTGCCATGATTGCTCTGCACCACAGGTGTGCAGCCTCACCCAGCCCAGAGTCTAATCAGTGTGACTCAGGCCAGGTGAGGCTGTAAACCAGCTATCAACAACACACACTCCACACACACCCTCCACACAGACCTCTCCACACTTGGTTTTAGCGCTGGGCCAGCGCTGGAGAAAGGTCTGGCTCTACTCACTATCATTCTGGAATAAGGGAAAAAACGCTCAGTCTTGTTTGTATTTCTTTAACCAATCATTATTGTCTTGGGCGGCGCTAAGCCCAGGATGCAGCACTGGTGGCAGATGGCTGAAGGGGGAGAGCATAAAGTATAAGCCCGCCCACAGCCTGCCACAGGCGACTACTACAGTCGCCTCAATGGCAGGCTTGGGCGGGGTTGTGCCAACAACCTACATCCGGTAAGCCAGGCTAAGTTCAGTGTTACCATGGGTAGTGTGGGTGTATTATTGGGTATATAGGACTATTTTTAATTGTTGGTGCTGATGCTGTTGGATACGATGCACAGTTTGCACAGGTTATTTTTATAGCAAGCGAACACAATCCAAATATCTCCCACTCTGGGTGAAACACGAAAACAAAATGAATGTAAGAATGAAGACAAATAAAAGGCGAATACACGTGACAATATCGCTAAATGACAACTATAGGACAGCTTCCTTGTTAGCAGCGAGTATGGACTCGTAAGGCGACGTCCATAAATGTAGTGGTGTTTGTGATGTGATTGGTTTGTGGTGTTTGTGATCTGGAGCCACCGCTTCAATTTTACAGCCTCTTCAAATTTCCCACTTAAAGACATTTCCTGGATTCATCCATCGCCTGCTCCCGTGCCGTTGTTAGCGCCCGTATACGTGACACGTCGGGATTACATTATCTGACAGCGTATACTATCTGTTGTTTTAGTGCTGCCTGCCAAGTTATCTCATATCGTAGAATCGACGGCCGCTGAGCCTGACCTTGTGTGTATGGCCAATGCTGACAGATGGGAAAACAACAACGTTTGGTCAAACGCTGCTGTCTCAATATTTACTGTTTACACCGCGTTTCATTGGTTGAACAAATCAACGAGGGGTGAACATAAAAAAAATAGAAAATGGAGAGAGAGAGAGAGAGAGATTTTTCCTTTGCCGTATTATTGCCAGGTTAGTTGAAACTCTTATGCATCACTATTTACCCCTCAAGGTGTAAATAACTTATTCTGTTCTGAGTTGCGTTCTGTTGTTGCCATTGTTGTTGTTGTTGTGGCGAAGACTCGTATCCCATCTGAGCATTTGCTCTGAACTATTTTTTATCGGGAGATGAAAAGTACAATAAGTTTTGTTGGTGTTCAAAAACAACTGTACTTTTAAAATATGCTCAATAATCGTTTTTCTAGTTATTTAAAGTAAAATTAATGTAATGAACTATGGCCTTGGTCATGGAAGTACATCATTGGTTTTCGAGCTTCCTTAAGTAAAAATAATTAACATATTTTTCATTAGTCAATTTTAATAGACACTTTGTTCCACTTCAAGACATTGATTGAGCTGAAATGTATCTATTTCTTAATAGAGACAGGTGGAAGACCGCCAATCAAACAGCAGTTTGTTGAGCTTTTATGATATTATCCTGAAATGTTTTATATTAAAACCAGTTTTGGGAAGGTAACTGTTGACCTCTTGACTCTTGAATTATGAATAATTATAAATAAAAAATGTCCTTGGATGAAGCTAGCTTCAAAACTTAACTCTAAGCAAGTTCTCTAACCTTGGAAAAATACATCTATTGAACCACAACTCAAGTGCTCCTTTCTGTCCTTCTTTCCCTTTCCTCCATGTGTTCTTGTATATCTTCTGCATCATTTCTCCCTGTGTGTTTTTTCTCGAATAATTCTCGGTCATCCTTCACTTTCTTATTTGTTTCTCACTCTCTCTCGCCACTGCTTCCTCCTAGGCCATTTTAGTTGTTAGAAGAGCTGTGTGAGTGTGTGTGTGTGTGTGTCTGTGTATCTGTGTGTCTTTGTGTGAGAGAGAGAGAGAGAGAGAGTGAGATAGAGCAAATGAATACTGCACACTTGTAAGGAAGGGACATTTTGAAATATATTGCAGTTTAAAGTGTGTGTACCTTGTGAGGAGCATAAAGGGTACAAGAGAACAGTACACAGCACTCCTTTTAAAATAATAGCCATCAAAGCTATTAGTTGACCCTATTGCCCAGTACAAATGACTGCGATTTAATTACACGACTACAGATGAATAAATATTTCATATGGCAGAAGGCAAAAGGCAAAATCCATTAAAAGATAATAAAAGGTGTACATCTTTGTTCTGCCAGACCATAGACTGTATTATAGACTAAATCCACCTAACAACCTAAAGGCCATTAGAGGAACTACATGTTACCTCCAGGCTCCACTGGAAAGGATGCGTCGTGTCGCCATAAGCGTCGCGTCGACACGCTGCTATATGTGCTCCACAGGGCGCATCACAAAACATGTCTTGTGTCGTGTACACGGAAAACAGTCCATGTACAAAGAATGATTTATCATCTATGCGTGAAAGTGGTGAGTTGACGCTTTCGCCGTCCAGAATTGAAACTCTTGTTTGGACGGAGCCATCGGATGCAACAGGGTCCAAAATTCACTTTTAAAATTTCACCTCGGCCAAGCGATTGTTTTAATATGTAACCCTGAATTTCTTTACCTGCCGAATGGTCAAATCTATCCGCCATTGGCTGGTGGCAGGTGTTCATTTTGGACCCGGGGTGCAACGTGTCCGGTGGCTGTGGATTATTCATTATTAGGGCGTCGACCAGCTGAATACAAAAAGTTGACAAAGTTATCACTCATTCGATGCGACGTGGATGGCTCTGGTGGCGCTGAGGAGGAACGCAAACTGCATGTAGGAACTACATGTTAGCCACTTCATATGTCATGGCTGCCGCTTGGGCCAGAGCCTGTCCACTCCAACACAATGTAAAGATAGCACAACATGGCGGTGGCGCAGCAGCGGAGCTCCATGTTGAATCATCATTTATTCATAATTGGGGACGACGCTTTGTGATGTTACGAAAATAATACAATGAGTCATCTGATTTCCCTCCAAAAAGACTGACGGACCAATTTGAACAAAACGTCCGTACTGAAACAATTCAGATGTATGTCCATGACAGCCTTGCGAAATAGACCAATGCAGCAGACAGACAAGTGCTTCTGCTCTTCTCTGTTCTTTGGGCCTTGTGATACGAATTCTGGTAAATCGTCTCTCTCTGTTTGGTTCCCTAAGGAACGCACATGAAGAAGCTATTGTCTCTGAGTGTTGTGTGACTGTGTTCATATATATATATATATATATATATATATGTGTGTGTGTGTGTGTGTGTGTGTGTGTGTGTGTGTTTGTGTGAGAGTGAGTGAGTGAGAGAGAGGAGGGAAAGCGGAGTGTTCCCATTACCTGTAATAATTTCAGATATACCCATTCTTCATCCTATTCCTCATGTGCCCTCTTATCTCCTTCTCTTCTTCCTCCCCCACCTCCGTGACCCCATTCTCTCTCTCTCTCTCTCTCTCTCTGTTCTCTCTGTGTGTCTCTCTCTCACTGTCCTTTGTCCCACCTTCTCATGCTCTCTGAGCTAGCGATTGATTTAGTATTATTGCTTTACACTCATGCCCTCTGCTTTGGGTCTACTGTTATCTGGCTCTCATTCACTTCTTTTCTCTATTTTAGTGTTCAATTTCAAGTTTTTGGATTGTCATTAAAATAGCTTTTTTCATAGATAGCCAAAGCAAACACTATTAAATATGCACAGGTGGTAATACAATGGCTGTATCACAGAGCCACAAACAATGACATTTCGACAAGATTTCTTCTATATAGAAAAACATGTATATTATTTGTAATGCCAGTAACTATTCTTTATCATAATTATGTACAATGTTGATAACAAATAAGAGGTTACTTTAGTACAGTTTCAGTTATGTATAATACAATGTTTCTCTGGTTGTCCCCAAAACCGCGGCAGAACAATACTTTTGCTTGGTATAATAATCAGTAATTCATTTTCTTCACCTATAAATTGTAGTGTGGAATTCAAATGTGATTCAAATTCCTCCCTGGGTGACGAGGTCTATCCCATGACTAGTAAGGGTGAGGCTGTGTCTGCTGGCTACACCAGGTCAATGTCTTTTATTCACTCTCATGTGGGGTCAGTCAATGTATACACACACATACTCTGCCACCAGTTAGGGCCAAACAGCTCAAACTATGGACTGTGCTGTGGGTTTCACGGTCTCCTTGGACCTTTTTCAGGATGTGTGGTGGAGAGTTGCAGGTTCTTGGACTTGGACTAGCATTTATTTTCCACCTAAATTTGGAAGGGATATTGTATTTGGTTTCTTGGCAGGCGCTATTCAGGGCTTTCAGGCTTTCACATGGGTGTTTATTTGCAATTTGCAGAATCTAATCCTAATGTCTATTTAAGTTTGTGTTTGTATTGCATGGGCACTGCTATTTGGAGGATCTGGTTGGATCTTATATTCTGATATGTGTGTGTGTGTGTGTGTGTGTGTGTTCAAATCTGACCATGTGTAAATAGAATTGCTGTCATTGATTCTGGAGCCTGCCCTTTCTGTTTTGGGACAATAACACTGTGTGTTGCAATGCATTGTGGGACCCACAGTAACCAGTCGTCTATCTGAAACGCACGAGCGACACAAAAAACACAAAACCGACACACTTCGACACACCGATCAGAAACGCGGAGGCGTCCGTTCTCCGGCAGACATCGGCGGGCGAACCTAGACGCCTGTGATGATCACACGACAAAAAACTTTTGCCAAGCCTGTCACTCTGCTCAGCGCCCGACGCAGGATTGATGGAAATAAAGGGAGACGACCTGCGACGCCGACACTGTCAGCTGTCCAACCCCCATCAAGGATTTTATGATTGATGGCCGGGAGGAGCCTTTAGACCACTCACACCTCCGCTCTGCACTCTCAGCACTCAGCTTGATTACATCTAAGTGTGTGTGTGTGTGGGTATGTGTGTGTGTGTGTGTGTTTCGGGTATGTGTGTGGGTATGTGTAGGGGTGTGTGTGTGTTTGGGTGGGTGGTTGCGTGTGTGTGTGAAAAGCTGACTGTCAGAGACAGATTGAGATAGTAAAGAGACAGAGATTGCGTGTTTAAGTCAGTATCAGAATGACTTGTTGATTACACGTGTGTGTGTGTGTGTGTGTGTGTGTGGGCGAAAGCATGATGGTGTGGAAATTTGACGTCCTGGTGGAGATAATGTCTGATTAAGAGGGTGTGTGAAAGAGAGTGTGGACGTGTGTGTGAGAGAGAGAGACAGAGACAGAGAGGTGTGTTTGTGGGGGGGGGGCAGTAGTGAAGCACAAGTCGAGATGTCAGAGAGGGGAAATAAGGACACGGAGAGCGAGGCTAAATGTAGGATACTTGTGGAGGAATAAACAAGGTAAACAAAAAAGCAAGCGACGGTTGGATATATGTGTCGGAGATGATCATCGGTGATGTGACAGAGTAAAGAATGATGGAGAGATGGAGGGTGGTGAGATGGAGGGATGGAGGAGGAGGGATCGATGAAAGAGGAAAGTGTAGTGAGAAATGTCATGTAAGGTAGCCTATTGTGTGTATGTGTGAGTGGGAACGTCGTGCATATGTGTGCATGTTTGTATGTGTGTGTGTGTGTGTGTGTGTGTGAGTCATTTGATTTGAGGCGTTTTTGGCAGAGACACACAGCTCAACAAGCTTGCTGGTATAGAATTGCCATCACAAAACCCCGAAATCGCCATGAGTTGCCACAACTGATTTATCACATCAACAAAATGCGTAGTGTGTATCAAATTTATTGAAAGTACACTCTAAATCTCTTTCTAATTAGCATAAAATCCTGGCACGTTATTTACCCTAACCGGAAAACGAGTGGAAAAGGTCATAAAAAGCTTTTCTCCTCACTGCCTTCACAGCGCGTTGAAATAAAGCGCTCCACGCCTCGGTTGGAAATTCGACTGCAGTGATTCGATTTGCATACAGTGTTCACAGATTGTAATTGTTGATACATGGCTGTTAGAAGTGCGTAAACTAAAGTGTGACGGATGAAAAACAACAAAGACGGGCAACACAGGAACAGATTGTGGTACGCAATGACGCTGCGAGGTAATGTCTTCTCAATGCATCCCCCACTTCGGAAACCACCTTGACGTCTATCCCAGGCACTCTGAGGCTCTTTGGATTGGTTGGCTTTAAAACACATTAGCCCCTCCAACACCCATGGAGAGACGTGATTGGGCAGATTTGGTCTTTATACTGAGTTTGAAGACCAAATATGATTGTGATTATGATGAACAAATATTATTATGATTATTATTATGATTATTATATAACCAAATAGGACATTAATATATGTATTATGTATAATATAATAACATTTATTATCAAGGAAACTCTGTCTAGTGTCACTATCACACGTTCAATTAAAAGAATAATTCACATTTAACTTGTTACACACCAAAATATTGTTATTCTAAATCGGTTCATGCAGTAAGAAAGATTTGTTAGTGTACATTTAATGAACTGAATTTACATACACTTTTACCTGTAAATATAATACACCAGGTGTTCAAACCATTTAACTGAGGTATATATCAAATCCAACTTCTGTTGTGGGATATTTGTATTGTCAAGACTTCCGGCTGATGAAGACAGAGCAGTGAGTCGAGGCGTCATGTGGGTTTTTTGGTTGGCATGCAAATCAATCACCTATCAATCAGGAGGACTGTGTGGGTGTTGTGGGTGGTGTGGGTGGTGTGTGTGTTGTCACTGTGGTTTCTGATGGGTCAGTTACAGAAAGAGGGTGATGAAGAATGTGTGTGTGTGTGTGTGTGTGTGTGTGTGTGCTTTATAAATAACATTATATTTGATGTGTGTGTGTGTGTGTGTGTGTGTGTGTTTGCCCCCAATCAAAGCTGACACATCTCATTGTACAGACAACAGCTGATAACAGCAGACACGCTAAGATATACATGCTGGTGCACCGTGACACGTTCAGCTGTCAGCAACGTGTTGATCAGTGTTTCCTTGTGTTTGCTGATGTGTGCGGGCGTCGAGAGGTTTTAATGCTCAGTGATTCCAGTGGGGCTCTGGCGCATTCAATCCAACAGAAATGGTCTAACAATATAACACAACAAGTAGCATGTGGGCGCACGAGGCAATTTTCCGTTTGCGTTTGTAGCCATCCCACCATCTGGGATTCATAATACATGTTGCTTCTGTTCTGCATACTGTAGGTATACTTTCTATTATTAACTCACTTGTTGTGTATTTTTTTCTTTTTATGCTTTCTATATTTAGTCTAAAGCCATTCATGAGCTAATGCCTCCTACACTATCATCATGCGTTTTCTATTCTTCTATAGCAGAACGCTATTTCTCTGTCGGTGTTCTTCCACAATATTTCTCCAATGACAATAATGACAATGTAGCAATTCATGTGGATGCAGTAGGGGGCACATTTGATATATATGTTTAAATAAAACAAATAGCATTTTTGGGGCACCAGAACATAATTCTTAATGATTTATATTTATTAGATTGTTTGTAATGTTTTGCATGTCTGATGGGATGCATGTAGGTTGCCCAGCCCTTGTGTGAGAGGTGAACACGCCGCCGCTCCATCCCCTGCCTGTCACACATCTCCTCCACATGCCACACAAATGAAGGTGATTGTACGCGTCACGAAAAGATACAAACCGAACAGCAGCTTTCTCCAGACCGATCACTGGACTTTTAGAGTTGGAACCGGGGTCCAAAATGAACACCTGCCACCAGCCAATGGCAGATAGGTTTGACAATTTGGCAGGTAAAATAATTCAGGGTTTCAACTGCTTTTCTGGTAGATGTTTCCACTCTGGCAGGGAAAAAGACACAGTTCTGAATGGAAATGTCCAACGAAAATTAAGCTTTTTTTTTTGTACACTTGTCCTTGAAGCTTTAAGGTTTCGGTTGAGTCAACAAACATCTAAACGTCACATTGCAAAATATAACCCTGCTGTCTTTAAAATGAATGTTTATGATTCTATAACGCAATTAATAGTTTGAGGGAAAAAAATCATAGCAACAGTGAATCTCTGACCCAAACTGGCTGCTAAATAGTAGTGTTGGCGATCTGGAGCTAGCCATTAGGCTAATGAAAAACACTCTGCTGTGTATGCTATTAGATCCAGTGGAGTGATTTCAAGTGCTTTGCACACAATGCTGAAGCAAGGGTTTATTTTTTTTTTTATGTTTAAGGAGTCTTGCAGTTAAAGTGCTTATTTGGCTTCAGATAAATGGACACAATAGGAATTCATACACATGCAGACACACACACACACACACACCCACACACGCTTGCATGCACACACACACACGCACACACACACACACACACACACACACACACACACACACACACACACACACACACACACACACACACACACACACACACACAATACATACCCACTGTTTCTTCACAGATTGAAGTGGTTGATAAATCACATTAGAAGAAAAGAGCATTTAAAGGAAGTGCCAGACAGACAACTCGTGGGATACCTTGCCAAACACACACACACAGACACACACATACCCAAGTGCACCTCTCTTTTCAAAACATACAAACATGTATTTTTGTCTTTAAAGTAAGACATAAAAACATAGAACTACCCAGCTATTTTACAAATGATTTCAAACATTTATTCACAAATTCATCCGCACCAATTAATATCCGCACACCATTAGTAGTACACTGATCCGGTTCCTGTATGCAGTGTCATTCGGTTGAGTTCGATTCATCTTGCTAACCCGCCATTATCTGTCCGGCCAATCGTGGCCGCTTAATTTTCAACGCCAAAGGGACGGGTGTTTATAAATGGTAGAGCCGCCGCCCACCGCCCTCACACAGTACATCACAGCCCTGGCCGTCCGAGAACGACCGCAATGTATAAACCGAGTGAGCCATAGTAGCCAGGACTGCTTCATCCGCTAGTGTAAAGTGTAATTTAAATAGGAGCAGACAGGAAATACTGGTGCGTTTGCAGATTTACAGCATCATAAATGGTTATAGAGCAATCCACTATAGTGGGAGTGTCGGTACGAGCCAGGGCGACAATAAACCAAAGAAAATATTAGAGGAGAAATGCGCACATGTACACGCACGCGCGGCACGCACACGTATGCCCACGGACACACACACACACACACACACACCTGTGTACACTACACGCACATACGCAGACACTTAATTGTCCAAACGCTGAAAAGCTACTCCAGGAGGCGCTCCGCTGATGGTGGCTAACCGACCTTATGTGGACAGAGAGACAGGGAGACAGGGTGATTTCATGGACACGTTTCCTGCTTGGTAGCAGTTGGCTCACAGTGGAAAAAGCCTGCTGTCAGCGTCCGGGTCACTGATGTCAGCGGCACAATTGGTCACAGATTTTTAATTATATTCCACAGCGAGGGCTCTGACAACGGCTGCGATGCTAGCAATGGGGCACACACACACACACACACACGCAGGCACGCATACACACACGCAAGCACGCATACACACGCGCAGGCATGCATACACATGCGCAGGCACGCATACACACACGCATACACACACGCAGGCACGCATACACACACGCATACACACACGCAGGCACGCATACACACACGCACACACACACAGGCACTCATACACACACACAGGCACGCATACACACACGCATACACACACGCAGGCACGCATACACACACGCATACACACACGCAGGCACGCATACACACACGCATACACACACGCAGGCACGCATACACACGCGCAGGCACACATACACACACGCAGGCACGCATACACACACGCAGGCTCGCATACACACATACGCACACACACACACACACACACACACACACACAGACACACACATTGTATTTGTCTTTACATGTTTTTCCAACAAACTTTTACAGGTTGTAGTGCCCTAGTGTGTGTGTGTGTGTGTGTGTGTGAGCGTGTGTGAGTGAGAGAGAGAGTAGAGCAATCTTCATGTTCTTAACCTGCTGGGCATCCATCTGTAAGATTTAGTGTTGTTTCCTTTTTTTAGCTCCTAGTATCCCTTTAACACACACACACACACACACACACACACACACACACACACACACACACACACACACACATATGCACACACGAATGCACGCACACACACACACACTCTTGCCCATTGGCACTAGGAGGTGCTTAATGCATTCTATTTATCACGCAGCAACTCAGTTGAACCCCTGTCCCTTTCTACCATTACAAACCACACACACAAACACACACACATGCACGCACACGCAAGCACGCACACATGCACAAACACACAAACACGGAAGACACAGAAAGGCATCCTTATAAAAGTGCCATCACACAGTGCACAGTCATTTAGATGAGAGAGTGTGTGAGCAGAGAGCTGAGAGCTGCTGGTGGGCAGCTAATTCATTTATACACTGAATGAGAAGAAGCTTCGCTGGCGGGGAGCGAGATCGAGGAGGGGGAGAGAGAGAGGGGTGAGTGGGGGGGGGAGACGAGGAGAGAGAGAGGAGGGAGAGAGGAAGGGGGGGACAGAGGGGAGAGAGAAAGGAGAGGAGGGATAGGGGAGGGGGGAGAGAGGAGGGAAAGAGGGTAGGTGGGGAGAGAGAGAGGGGGGGAGGGCGAGAGGAGGAGGGGAGAGAGAGAGAGATAGGGAGGGAGAGAGGAGCTGAGAGAAAGGAGCGGAGAGAGAAGGGGGGAGAGAGGGAGAGAGGTACGGTGAATAACAACACAAGGCTCTATTAACAAAGAGAAGGATGGAACGACGTGCAGAGGGGAAAAGGTGGAGGAGGAGGAGGAGGAGGAGGAGGAGGAGGACAGGGAGGAGGGGAGAGAGGAGGGAGGGGAGGAAAGATGGGTTATTTTTAAGGGGAGAAGGGAGGGGAGTTAAGTTTGTCGAACAGAGAAAGGGAGAGTGGTAGGAATGAAGATGGAGAAAAGTGAAGTAAATAGAGGGAGAGCGAGAGCGAGAGAGAGAGCGAGAGCGAGAGAGAGAGAGAGAGAGAGAGAGAGAGAGAGAGAGAGAGGAGTCCAGATAGGGGTCTAAAATAAAAAGTGACCAACGGAAGTGCAGGGGGACAATCTAGAGGAGAGACACATCGGCGGGGGGGGGGGGGGGGGGGTGAAGGGGAGTTGAAACAGGGGACTGAATACAGATCAAGGTGAGGAATGACAGTCGGCCCTCGGAGGCCAAGTAGCTGCAGAGTGGAGCACAAAAGTACAAAACAAAACCCAAAACCAAATAAGCGGAGAGATTGTGTTGTATAATAGGTCGCTTCACAGGACTTACGAGGGGTTAGGAGACTCCCTCAAATGAGGGTGACTGAATAGAAAGAAGATACACACGTTTTAATTGAAATTGAATTGTTTAATTATTTTACGGTAATGGTATGGTATGTTTTTTTTTTTTTTTAGAAAAAAAAAAAAATGTCATCTGAAAATGTGACTCAGCAGATAATGAATGTTGCAGGCCAGCAGCCGTCCTCTTCATCACGGATATGAAATCTGTGAGCACAGACCGCCGTTAATAATACAGCCAAGGCTACAGACGGAAGGAGAGATAGAGGAGAGAGGGAGGGAGATAGAGGAGAGAGAGAGGGAGATAGAGGAGAGAGAGAGGGAGATAGAGGAGAGAGGGAGATAGAGGAGAGAGAGAGGGAGATAGAGGAGAGAGGAGAGAGAGAGAGAGAGAGAGAGAGAGAGACCGAGACCTTCAGCTCTGCACAAGCCCTGGGCCATATGGTTCCAAACACAACTCACCTCACACACACACACACACACACACACACACACACACACACACACACACACACACACACACACACACACACACACACACACACACACACACACACACACACACGCAGTAAGTTAGAAGTAGTTCAATAATGGCTTATTGATGGTCATCTGTGGAGAGAGAAGTATGTTAGCCATCTTAATATCTATCTGATTCTGTAGGCAGCATCTGTGTGTGTGTGTGTGTGTGTTGTTGTATTTTCTGATGTGTGTGTGTGTGTGTGTCATTGTGTATGCACTCTTGCTAGCACGTAATTAGCTAAAGCTCTCAAATTGATTAATTCCTCTCATGTAAACTTTCAACAGAATGACCCGAACGAGAAAAATGTAATCTTATGTCTCCTTGTCTGCATTGTTATTAAATACTATACTATAGTATATAATAACAACTATAACGTGAAATAATGTGTGTGTGTGTGTGTGTGTGTGTGTGCTAATCCCGAGCTCATTCACTAAATTAGACCTCCTATTTAAAGAGTCTACGTCCGCCACCCTTAATTCAACATTAGTACGGCTGATTGCACACAGAGCCTCCCCACCACCCAACACTCACAGTGTTAATGTACCGCTCCATCCTCCGACCTGCAGGGGGGGGGGGGGACGTCCTGCTTAGCATGAGCATGCTTGACCTGCCAGACAGCAGCCCACAGCCAAACATAGCCTCATTCTATGCTTAATTACAACAATGTGCGATAGGAATTGGAACAAACCGTTCCATTATAATGGTATAATAATTAAAATAATTGGGGACGGCTTAAACATCCCCCCAGCGTTTGTTCCCTAGATTCGTCCCACTGGTCGTACGGTAAAGCATCATCTGCGATGCCGCGCTCACGCCCAGGGAGTTGAATTGAATGGAGTTGAAAAAGTTGCAAATAGAAACGAAAAGGCAATAAATATACCGTGACAGGAAGACGCTGCGGTGATAGAGAGCGATGATGTTGAAATATCAGCTGCTTGAGAAATTCAAAAGCCCTGTTTTGTTCTTCTGACATTTAAATGTCATGTTTACATGAGAAGCCCCCCCCCCCCCCCCCCCCCCCCCCCCCCCCCTCTCAAGTACATGCAGATGTGGGGCGGAGCTTGAGTAGCGTCGAATCGGAGCGGAGAGGGAGGGAGGTGAGGGAGGAAGGGGGGGAGGAAGGGGGGGAGGGAGGGAGGGACAGTCAGTGACATTCAAGAACGTCAGAGGCTTACAAATGTGGTGGCATGGTGAAAAACACTCACAAAAATAAATAACTGTTGTAACCATTCAAAATGCTGTGAAACACAGACGACTGACTAGTAGGGGTGTAACGGTTCAGGCGAGTCATGGTTAGCTTCGTTTCAAGGTTTCTGGTCACGGTATTTGGTTTGGTTCTGTTATATATGTATATATATATATTGCCCTAAGAGTATATTTGGTAGATTTTATTTGTACTATTCTATTGTATATCTTCCCTGGTAACATTTTTTTTAATGAAATATAAACATTACAGAAATAAACCAATAGGCCTATAAACCATATAAATCATCTTAACCATGTATTTAAATCCTGTGTCTTCAACAGCCGAATATGGCTGTAAACGCTATAAGACGCCAAGGCGTGAGTGATGTCCATGTGTGGATCTCAGTTGGTTAAGCTGTTGTCTGAAGGCTGTAGAGTCGGTCAGTTAGTTAGTCAGTTAGTTAGTTAGTTGTTATTTAGGTTTAGTCTCCTTGTGAAGGGGAGCGTCGTGTTGTAAAAAACTAAATACAACACGCGTAGGAAGAGTCGATTTCAGGTCTTGTTCTGTGTTTAATGGCGAATGGATGGCTCTTTTTGAGTTTTTCAGCAGAGCTGGAAGTTTCTGTTGCTTATTAATTATGACTTGTTTTTAGAGTTGTATAATTATCTAATGAATTAAACTTTTAATTAAACTGGAATCAATTGTTGAATGGAGATACAACAACATGTTGTTAAGGGAAAACCCTGTGATGCTGTTTATGTTCATTAAAATAGTTTTTGTAATGGAATAATTATATGATTATACTGTTTTAATTCAACTGGAATGAATTGTTCAATGGATATTACATTGTTTTAACTAGGACCTATATCTATATTCTTCGGAGTTTATTGTGGTGCTTGATATTTATGTGAAGGTGTTGTTGCAATCACAGATGTACCATTTGACTTTAAGTGCTTAAATCAATATTGTGACTAACATTGCTTGTAAAAACATTTGTGATGACTGCTAACAAGTGGAACACAGATACAAGTCACCTACACATGTTTTCCATAGGTTTTTGAGTAATGATTGTTACAAAAAACGTTACAGTTGCCCCCGGCCTCCACTATATCGTGGCGCTGTGTGGCGCCGCCGGTGTGAGCGCTCTCATTGAATATAATGGCTAAATTCATAGTCGTCTTCTTGATGTCTGGTGTCCGACCCGCTTTATATGTGGATGGTGTCACTTTAAACGTCTGCCGTCGCCGACCGTATTTCGGTCCTTCGCGAAAACGCACTAAACAGTGTGTGTCATTCCCTGCGGTACGCTAACACCCCTTATGGCTAACTACACTGCTAAACAGATTAGCATTAGCAACCATTTTGTCAGCGACGACACGACGGAGTCTGACGCACCATGGCCAATGAGATCACTGCCGGGACATCGTCTTGGTCACTTTGTTGTCATGACTCCAAGCCCCTGGCCCAATGTGTAGGCCCAGCCGCAGTCCTCCTCGTCCTCATCCTCATCGCTGTCCTCCTCGTCCTCATCGCCGTCCTCGTCCTCATCGCCGTCCTCGTCCTCATCGTCGTCCTCGTCGTCCTCGTCCTCATCGCCGTCCTCGTCCTCATCGCCGTCCTCGTCCTCATCGCCGTCCTCGTCGTCCTCGTCCTCTCTGGAGTCCTCTCTGGAGTCGTCTCTGCTTTACCTAATGCATCACAATCTCCCATGTAAACAGATCCATTATGACGGGTCCCATTAAGTGGATCAGCCAAATGACTTTTCACCCATGTTCATTTGAGTGGGTCTGTTCCGCGTTCCTCCACCGTTCATCTACCGCCGGGCGCCTGATAGCACCGCTAATTCCTGTCGGACATTATGGGCATTCTGGATATGATTGAATCCTTGCGATGTCAATGAGCGTGCCTGAGTGTGGGAGGTGGTGTGTGCGTGTGTGTGGGGTGGTGGGGGGGGGGGTATTGGATATGTTTTCTACATACGATCGCCATCGCGTCTCTCGGTCTTAGTCCCCTCGCTGCCTCTTGCTTTTATTCTTTGCATTTCGATCGCTCTCATCCCTCCCTCCCTCGATCTCTTCATCTCTCTTTTCCTCCCTGTTCTTCCCGTTCTTCTCCGTCCCTCTCTTGCTCGCCCGCACTTAGGCTGTAGTCACGTTGTCCATCTCTTCCCCCCTTTCTCCTTACTCCATTACCTTCCCCATCCTCTCTCTCTCTCTGCCTATCTCTCCATCTCTCTGCTACCTCAATTTCCCCTCCTGTCTCTCCCTCTGTCTCTCTCCCCCTACGGCGCTCTGCCCCTCTATCTCTCCAAGCTCTAAGTAGCCACAAATGGTTCCTAATAGCGTCCAATGGAGATGAATTGATTGTTGTGTGAATTCGATCGATGGCAGATTGCGTCTGCCGCGCACAGCGGGGACGCGCCGCAGTTCACTGGCTGTAATTAAGTTAACAAATAAACCGCAAAGCGCTTTGGTTTTTATTAGGAGAAGTAAAAGTTAATGGTGATCACGGAGGGGAAGGCTAGGGACCAACAAAACACACGCGGCGTTCGTAATTTATCGCGTGCGTTCGGTTTCCCCGCCCCACCTGTACTGTGTTCAATCCGAGTGCAACTTCATTCGGCCCCCATTCATTCATTTTAGTGTGTTGCTGTTGCTATTTCCGTCTCTCTCTCTCTCTCTCTCTCTCTCTCCCCTTACCTCGCTCGCCCCCCTCTATTTCCCTTTCATCACTCATTCTCTCTGTCTCTCGCCCACCTGTTCTTTTCCGTCCTCGCGTCGCTTTCTGCTGTCATCCGCGGGACGGACTTAAGACTTGGACTTTTCAACAGCACATTTTTGCCTCGCGTTACGCCGCCCGGCCCGACCGCACGCGATGAATCCAGTAGACGCGGCGTCGCCATGACAACTCGTCCGCTTGTAGGCGTCGTGTTGACTAGTGAATCAACTCGTTCCCACCCAGGTGGTCATGAAGCGGAAGGGTCAACATCACGCCCACGTCCTGTTTGTTTATTGGTGGCGCGCTCGTTTTAAAGAAGTTCACTGAATTTAACTTTTAACTAAATTTAGGAACGGAGGCGGCACGCGCCGCGGGCTTGCTCCGCGCCGCGAGCAATCCCAGCATGCTCAGCGCAGCGAATCGCTGGCGTCCCATAGAAAGTGAATGGAGGCGGAATTGGCCGCCAGGTGATTCGCGTATAGTGGGGCCTAGACCTCTACCCCTCCTTTTTCTCACCCCCGCCGCTGGAGAGAGAGAGAGAGAGAGAGAGAGAGAGAGAGAGAGAGAGAGAGCGCTACATTGAGAGCGAGTAAACATTAAAAAGGCAGAAACAACAACAACCAGTTGTGCAGAAAATATGGATGAGAAGGATGAGAGACAGAAAACAAAGACAAGTTGGTCAGGAGGATACATCAAGGAAAAAAAGAGGAAGGACAAAGGCACTCATGCCGTGTTCACGCCAAACGCAAAGCGCATCTTCGCCTCGCTACTCAGCGCAAGTTTGACTATGGGATCATTTGTGTTTAATCGCGGCTTTTGCGACGCAAATTTTCCACTCAAGTTGAAAAACGTAAACTCGAGCAAACCGTTCACGCAAGTTGAATGACGTGAATATAAGGTGGTGTCCATGGGTGTGTGTGTGTGTGTGTGTGTGGGGGGGGGGGGGGTGGTTGGCATGGCGAATAGCTGGATAGATAGAGGGATAGGGAGCAGAGGAAGTTGAGGTAATTGCCTGTTTTATGACAACAGGCAGATTTGGTAACAGATGATCCCATATTAAATATGCAGGAGAAGAAGAGAGCGGAGGAGGCGAAGCAGAAAGGAGAGAAGAACATGGAGTATGGAGGTTAGGAGGGAAATGAAAGCAGGAAGGGAGAGATAGGAGAGAAGAAGAGATCAGGAACACAGAAGATATGAGGCGGGGGAGGAGAGGAGAGAAGGAGGGATCAACACAAGATATGAGGGGAGAGAGGGGAGAGAATAGAAGGAGGGATCAGGAACACAGAAGATATGAGATGAGAGGAGAGAGAGGAGAGGAGAAAGGGAGGGATCAGGAGCACAATAAATGAGGGGAGGGAGAGAGAGGAGAGGAGAGGAGAGAAGAGAAGGAGGGACGGGAGGAAGAAGTTGAAAATCAGGTGAAGGGATCGCCTGCAGTTCGGGAGGGAGCAAACCAGGAGAGGGTAGGCATGTATCATGGAGGGATGACGTGGGGAAAGAGGCAATCTTCTCATCTTCCCTTGTTTCTTCCCTCCGCAATAGTAATAGTAACTATAGCGATCCGACTGTATCCATCTGCTCTGGGCGGACTCAGGCACCCTCTGTGTCTCTGTCTCTGTCTCTCCCAGGCCTCCGCTCTCTGTGACTACATTATGATTTTTCACCCTCTACCTTGTTCCACCCGATCAATACGTTGTTCGTTCTACACCATTGTGGATCTCGTCGTGCCTGTGAGCATAACCAAAACCCCTATCCTATCTGTCTTTGCTCTGTTGTGTACCGTCTGCCTCTCTCCCCCGGTCCTCATCAGTTTCCCAGAATGCACAGGGGCGTGAGTCATTCATGGTCATTAGTGTTTGCTACAATGTTTTTTCTCTTTAGCTAACTCCCTTTTCTTGCTCTCTGCATTCTCTCCATCTGTCTTCTTTATACCTGATGCCTGCTGTTTTAGGACTTGAGTAACCAGGTCTTCACACGCACGCACACACGCACGCACGCAGGCACGCACACACGCACACACGCACACACACACACACACACACATTCAATCTAAATCAATGGTTAATTAGATGTCGGCCTGACACTTCACCCCCAGTTAGGGCACTGGTTTAAACTAGTTTGGGAAAACGTGTGTGTGTGTGTGTGTGTGTGTGTGTGTGTGTGTGTGTGTGTCCTGCCCGCAGTGCTGCTACGAGGTTGAGCACAATGGGAAACATGTATTAAACATTATTATACATAGTAGTAGCAGTAGCAGTAGTTAGTAGTAGTAGTAGTAGTAGTAGTAGTAGTAGTAGTAGTAGTAAGTAAACATATTTCCTTGCATTTTCTTTCTTTGCATTGCATTTTGTGAATTGCCAAAAAAAACAAACAGAAAAGTAATATTTACAAATGAAATCCCCTCCGATCATTATCAAGCAAGACCACTTATTGAGTTTCAGGGGGGGCCAATCTTTTTTTTGCGGTTTATTTTTTAAATGCAATAAACAAAGAAATCAGAGCACGGGTAAACAGATCAGAACCTCTCCGGCCTCGGTCCCTCCGCACCCGACCTCACAGTAAACGACGAGGAGAAAAAAAAAACTAAAACATTAACACACAGACAATAGCTCTCAATCAAAAAACGTCCCCGCAAAAGCCCATCTGTTTTTAGTGGCAGCAGTAATTACTGAGTAGGCCTGCAACCCAGAAGGCTTCTTCTCTATCTGCGGAATGGGCTTCCAGAAGGGGACTTTTAGGATAATTAAAGCAGGAGGAAAGTGATGGATGTAGCAGACCCAGCGACAGCGCTGTAACACCTCAGCCAAGCCCTGAGCCAAAAAAAAAAAAAAAAAAAGAAGGACTGAATTAGCGACACACCGCTATCAGTCGATGCTAATAATATATCAGATGGAAGACACCGGAGACACCGTGTTTCACCTGAGAGGCAGTTTGTCACCTGGTAATGGACGGGTGGATAAGGGAAGTGGAGGAATTGGGGTCATACTACTAGAGCCTACCTCTTCCCCAGACGGACCTCAAAAACCGCAGAGCAGATCCTTTCTATTGCGTGAAACAATCAAAAGGGTGTGTAAATGGACGGGGTGTGTGTGTGTGTGTGAGTGAAGGAGGGCTCTTCAGGGGGCAGATCATATTGGGTCGAGCGAACCGAACATAAGACTTTTGCTGAAAGTCTTAACGCAGTTTCAAAGCAGGCGGATTGGTATTCCTTCTTCTACCCCCCCTTTCATTGCAGATTGCTCGCCGTCTCCGTATGAGCAAAGTGAATGCTGTCACTTAAAGTGTCTGACGACAAATCTCTCATATACTCCTCCTTCACTTCCTGGATGTGTGTGTGTGGGGGGGGGGGGGGGGCGAGGGCGAGCGCGCGCACGTGCGACGTTGTACGGCACGCGCACATGTGGTGGTTGTCACAGGGATGAAGAAGTGGTGAAGAAGAAGAATATAATATAATACATGCGCTGGCACTACACACAGCCGCTCTCTCTGAGCTGTAGCATCAAAGGCTGTCACGGCGGCAGATCCCCCAGGAGCCAGCCAGCCCTCTGCTCAATACCTGTACACCCCTGGAGCTTTCATCTGCCGTCGTGTCTGCTAACACTCCCCCCACATGCTCTCTATCGCTCCCTCTCTGTCTGTCTGTCTGTCTGTCTGTCTGTCTGTCTGTCTGTCTGTCTGTCGCTCTCCTTGTCTATCTCGCTTTCTTTAGCTCTCTCTCTCTATCCATGTCAATTTCTATATCGCTCTCTCTGTCTCTCTTTCTCTGTCTTTCTCTGTCTCTCTCCGTCTCTCTATTTGTTAGGATTAGATATTAAGATTCAAAGGGCTTTATTAATATGGAAAACGTAAGTATTTACATTGTTAAAGCACAACATTCAAGTAAGATACAACGTAATAATGGACAAAATAATCTCTCTCGCGCGCGCACTCTCGCTCTCTGTCTGTCTGTCAGTGTCTTTCTATTTCTCTATTGCTCTCTCTCTGTCTGTCTCTCTATTGCTCTGTTTCTCTATCTATTTCTCTCTCTCTTTTTCTGTTTGACTATTTCTCTATCTGTATGTATCTTTCTTTCTTTCTTTCTTTCTCTCTCCCTATCTATTTTTATGTTCTCTCTCTCTTCTCTCTCACTTTGCCTCTCTGTGTCCGTGTGTCTTTGTGTGTGAATATGTCATTTGGTGTGTCTCAGTCTGTCTGTCTGTCTGTCTGTCTGTCTACCGTTCTTTCTGTCTGTGTCCACCAATCACGTTGAAGTAGTGCCTTGTGAATCAGCTAAGGTGGAGATTGCACCCCACCCCACAGCTTCATTCACACAGAGCATACATGTGTGTGCGTGTCAGATGACATCTGTGATCTTTAACATGGAAAATAATACTGTTACTCCTTAATTCCCTATAAAAGACAGTTTTGCAGATGGAAGTTGTGAAAAACATGTATTTTTAACCTTAACATTAATCAAAACAAACTTTTGTCATGTTGTTGTTTGTCAACCGTTTTTTCCCCCAGACAATTTAGGATAGCCATAGACACTCAAAATGTATTTCTCTATTTTTCACCCATGCATTTCACAGCCATCATATTTGATCTATCATCTCAGCAGTCCATTTGCATCCTAATATAGCAAGGCATACGTGTGCATCGACCATGATATGCAACCAAAAAAAAAGAGACTTAATCTTCTGTCATCCAATATACCCAATGCATGCTGGGAATACGCAATGATTACATTCCGGTTGGAGAGCGCCACGAGGGAAGTTGCCCACCCTCCGCTTCTCGGCACAACAGAGCGGAGACATGAGTTGCATAGTCAGCTGTGAGCGAAGGCGGCCAGTGAAATGTAAATTCTGCCAGCCATGGACAGCCATTGGTTCGTATTGAAGTGTATCCCATTCAATTCACAGAGACCTTGAGATGAACCGGCTTGTTTTCAAGGAGCTCATTGAAAGCGTGCACACACACATTGGATAACAAGGAGATAAAGGAGAAAAAAACCCACAAGTTCACACATACAAAAGCTTAGCCGCTTGTCCCCTTGTCACATACTACACACGCGCACGCTCGCGCACGCACACACACACAGACACACACAGACAGACACACACACACACACACACACACACACACACTGTAGTTAGAGCAGAAAGCAGATTGCTCTCACTGAAAGGGTTTTACCCCTCTAGTGTTCTATGTGTATAAATATATGTATGGGCGTGTCTATAGAGGCATTAGCATGTGTGTGTGTGTGGGTCCCAGCTGTGCCAAAGACTGTTTATATGGTTGTTAATGAAAGAGGGGCCCCTGGGGACCCCCACTAATAGGCTGGGAGGCCTCTGGCTCTCTTAATGATGTGTGAACGCACGTGCGCAGGTGCATGTGTCCGTCCATTCAAAAGCTGTGGGGCAATGTAACTAACGAATAATAATAGGACACGGAGTAAAATGAGGCTCATGCTTGACACACACCCAGTCAACCCGCCCCGCCCCCCCCCCCTCACACACACACACACACACACACACACACACACACACACACACCCTTTCTTTATTGCACACAAAGGACACACTGAAACACACACTCTCTCTGGACCAGCTGCGTCCCCTGGCCCGTACCGGCAGGTGCTGTTGAGTCCACCCACAGCGAGCCTGGCCCGGCGTAGGACAAACAATAACAAACAACAAACACAAAACAGCGGTGGGACACGTGCCGATGGCACCGAGGGCTGTATACCTGCCATATGGCTTCTCCCAAGGACAGTACTTCTTTTTTCTTTCTTTCTTTCTTTCTTTCTTTCTTTCTTTCTTTCTTTCTTTCTTTCTTTCTTTCTTTCTTTCTTTCTTTCTTTCTTTCTCTTTCTCTCTCTCTCTCTCTCTCTCTCTCTCCTCTCTCTCCTCTCTCTCTCTCTCTCTCTCTCTCTCTCTTCTTCTCGTTTTTTTCTATATGTCTGTCTTTCTTTATTTCATTCTCTCTTTCTCTCTCGCTCTCTCTCTCTCTCTCTTCTTCTCGTCTTTCTTTATGTCTGTCTTTCTTTATTTCATTCTCTCTTTCTCTCTCTCTCTCTCTCTCTCTCTCTCTCTCTCTCTCTTCTTCTCGTCTTTCTTTATGTCTGTCTTTCTTTATTTCATTCTCTCTTCCTTTCCTTCAATCTCTTAAGCCGTCTCTGTTGGCCGCACCAATCTGACGCGCCGCATTATCCCCCAGCAGCCATATTTGGACATAGTTTGAGTGCGGGAGAGTGGCTCTCCCCCGTTTGGGCCAGCTCATCTAACGTCTTGGTTTTCGATTGGAAATGAACAGTTTGGGATTCAGTGAAGTCGTGGCGGTGTGACAGATTCAGCTTGTGATTATTTTGCGGTGCCAGAGCCTCCCCTGTGCATCAGATCATTAACTGTCTCAGTGTGAAGCTTGCGCACGCACACACACACACACACACACACGCATATATGCACACACACACACACACACACACACACACACACACACACACACACGCATATATGCACACACACACACACACACACACACACACACACACACACACAACACATGCAAACACACACACATGCAAACGGACACACACACACACACACATGCAAACACACACACATAGAAGCACTCACAGTCGCACACACAAAAACATACATGCAATGTTATGAGCTGCACATTATCTGATTAAATGTGCTACGGTTAAATCTCACTATATATTAACTACATTTTTGTATTATTCTTTTTGCTCAGTGTGTGTTTGCCGTCAAGCGGTTGTCTACCGCTATTCAAAAGAAATCACGCGCACCAATTTGTAGGGTTTAAGGTTCTCCACAGTCAAGACTAAATGTCGGTCCTTAGGTCATCAGTTAGTATGCAGGCTCATTAAATCACAGCACAGTGATTGACGTATAATCCATGTCCCCATTTAGAGACATCTGGCATGCCTCTGTGTGCCAAGAAAAGCTTTGCTTTCATATTTATATATTTATTTATATGTCTTGTTAACTCTTTGTTTTGGGGATATTCTATTCTGATATATGATATTAAAACATTATCAGATATCTAATATCTATGCTCTTCTCCCCTCCCATCCTCTCTTCTCCTCACCTCACCTCTCCTCCCCCTCTCCCATCCCCTCCCCTCTCCTCCTCTTTTCTCTCCTCCCCTCTTCTCTCCTCCAATCCTCACCTCACCTGAACCCTCCTCTCCTCTCCTCTCCTCTCCTCTCCTCTCCTCTCCTCTCCTCTCCTCACCCTTCCCCTCCTCTCCCCCTCTTCCATCCCCCCTCTCCACTCCTCCCCCCCTTCTCTCTCTCCCCCCCCCCCCCCTTTCTCTCTCTCTCTCCACTCCTCTCCTCTCCTCACCTCTCCGCCCCTCCCCTCCTCTCCCCTCCCCCCCTCTCGCCTCCCCCTCTCCCCTCTCCTCTGCAGGTCAGTGTGTTGGAGCGTCAGGTGATTGACTTCTTGGGCTACCAGTGGGCTTCCATCCTGACCAACTTCATCCACATCATCGTCGTCATACTGGGCCTGTTTGGTACCATTCAGTTCAGACCACGCTATGTCACCGGGGTGAGTGACGCACACACACACACACACACACACACACACACACACACACACACACACACACACACACACACACACACACACACACACACACACTTTCTCTGTCCTAGATACAGGCCTTTATCAGCTCATGCCCAGACCACTACATTAGTGTAATGAATTCTGGGTAATATCAGCGTAAGTGTGTGTCTGCTATTTCTCCCCTTTTTGAATTGAGTTAGCGATGTCATATGCTGAGTAAGTGTCTTGGCCTCAGGACCCATGAGGGAAACGATTCTGGCCCTGACGGCGATGACATCATTGTGTCAGCTACAAGAGCGTTTTTTGTTTTTTATTAATTTGACATATCGATCATCTAACTTTCGAGCTGCCATTGTGCTTTACAACAATTTAATGTTTTTTAGATTGCATTATGTTATTTTTGTTTTAGGGTTTTTTTCATGGTTATCATCAAATTATGCAAATTACTCAATTCTGGAGCCAAAGGGGAGTTTAATTGGAATTTGCCACATTTTGGTAAACAAACACTGCAGTGAAAGGACTCACATTATTAGTATTTTCTCTCTACTAGAAAAGGAGGACACTGCTTTGCATATATTGACGCATGGACTTTCAAATATACCGTAAATTAAATCTTGTATTAGTTTCATGGCTGCGCCCGAATCCACCCATGCTGGAAGGGCGAGCTGAATTATCTGTTTCTAATTCAATGTCTTTACTTCTCGTATTCATGGTAATTATTCATATTTCAGAAAGCTTTGATACACACCTACACTGTCTCCAGGCTGCAGTCCTCCACATCCCACCCACACATGCACACACACACACACACACACACACGCACGTACACACACACGCACACACACACACACACACACACACACACACACACACACACACACACACACACACACACACACACACGCACACACAGCATATTTAATGAGGGGATTTAAATAAGATAGATTACAGTGTTTTTTTTTATCACAGCACCACAATCTCCACTCCTTTATTCTCCTTTTACTAAACCCTTACATCTCTCCTTCTTATTACCTCATTCTTCCCACACCTCCATATAACTTTATCTACCTCACTTTTTATCTGCTTATTGCTCCTACACCTCTTGCTCCTCCTCCTCTTCCTCTCCTTAATCCTTCACCTCTGCTCTTCTTCTTCTTTTTTATCTCCTCTTCCTTATCGTCATCTTCATCCCCCTCTTCCTCTTCCCTATCATCTTCCTCTTCTTCCTTCTCTTCTTCCTCCTTCTCCCTCTGCTCTTCTTCTCCCCCCATTCCTCTTCCTTCTGTCCTCTTCCTCTCACCCTCTTCTTTTCCTTTATCCTCCTCCTCATTCTCTTTTTTCATCATCCTCCTCTTCCTCTTCCCCCCCCTCTCCCCTGCAGTACGCAGCGTGGCTGGTAGTGTGGATGACCTGGAACGTGTTCATCGTATGCTTTTACCTGGAAGTTGGAGACCTGTCCAAGGTAAGACTCACCCCGACACACACACACACACACACACGCATACACACACACACACACACACACACACACACACACACACACACACACACACACACACACACACACACACACACACACACACACACACACACACACACGTACACTATGATGTCACACTCTGTAAACACAGTGTCTCAATTGTTTCAGCGTTGTACAACAAGACGCAGGATTCCTTACTTCATAGTCAAAAACTTTCTGTAATATGACATATGATGTAATATGATAATATGATATGAAAAACCAATGCAGTGTTTGTAGACTGCATTGTGATTTTGAATGAACTCACTTTCACTTTGTCATTAGTGATAGAAATACAAATCATTCTATCACATTGTATACATTGTGTAGACGTTATATATTTAAAGTTGATGTAGGATTTAAGTGCTATAATTTGAGTGTCATTTGTTATAAATGGCATAGCCACCCGTCAGCTGTTAGTGAGTGAAATGTGCTGTGAGAATATCTGTTGTGAGACGTCTGAGACGATTTACATTTTAGACCGCCCCTGGCTCATTTCTGACCAATCAGGGCATCTCTTCCTTGCTTGCCTGTCAATCACAGGTGCGTGAAATGCAACACTTCTCGGTGGCGGAGAAACGTCGGGAGGGAGCAGAGAGGGAGGGCACTTTGTTTTGGTTGTTTAGTTTCAAATAATGCTCTCTTCCCCTTGTTTCTGCTTTCTCTCTTTATAACTGTTGCATCTTACCTATCTACCTTTAAACATGTTTCAAATATTTTTTGAAATTATACGTTTTATATTTGCTTGCATGGAAACTGTGGCGTTGGTTTATAGGGTTATAGGTTAGATTGGTGTATTGGATTTGCCAATTCTTTAGACAAAATTATATTAGTGGCATGAAGTGACTATGTCGAATGATTGCATAGTAATTGCACAGTATAATAAAACCATTATTCCAGTCAGAATCTATTTTAAATGTGTTTGCAAGGGAGGATATATTCACAGATCATTGAAAATACTCGTGACGTGTTCTTGTATGAGTTGTAAATCTATTTTTTAATTTACTTTAAATTATGGCTTTTAAATTCTTATGAATTCATTACATGATTATGGCAGGGTCATAAAACGTGAATGGTGGCGCATGTAAAGCCCTCATATTTCGGTTTATTCTGTTCACTACACACAAAGCCTGCTTGGCTCCTCTGACATGTAATGCCAAGGTGCCCCATTACAAACGTTTAATTGGTATAGGCCACATTGGTTCACTAACGTCAGTCTCTCATTTAATGGCATCTTCTTTTTAAACCTTAAAGACATTCAAGAATTCATTCTTTGATTTGAACACGTGCAAGCCAAGGTCACTTGTTTCAAATTCAGGTGGCGCCCTGTCCGCGAGTAAGGCTTAGCAGAGTGTGTTACATATTAAAACATATTTTCTGGGTTAACGTAAAAACCACATCGGCGATATGATTAACAAGTGATTTCCCTTGGAATATGCTTGGGGGTTATACCATTAATATGAGAATATAAGCTTTTTAACAGGAACATTGAAAATCTATCCAATGACAATTTAATACTAGGGTGACCAAGCATGGAGGTCTAATAACTTGGAATAGATTACTACCCATGTGATTTAAATGAGGAGCTCCCTCCTCTCCTGCGCCAGGTGTGCCTAATCAGTGAAATCAGCCACTGTAGTGATTGGTTGGAATGAAGACATGTGTGCTTATGACCCTCATGTGATTGGCCACCTTTCATTTATCGGACACCGTATGGGATATCGCTGCTAGAATTAGTTTATTCTCAGTATCGGCGGCCACATACACATACCCCACATTGAGTTACAGAGGTGGGCAGCTTTATATTATATATAAGGTACATAATAATATAATGGGATACCATAATATTAGACAGTATAACAAAACGTACTATCAGTAGTCGTCAGGTGAATCGGTGTTTCTATAATAATACGTGTTTGTCATGTCCTTTTTGAAAGAATGTGTCTTTTATTTTGGTTCATTTTGACCATCACGGCGAACAAAAGTAGGGGCTGGGCTGTTCATTTCTCTTTAAACACAAAGTGTTTTTGATGTGGACAATGTGTTTTTGTTGTCACTATTAGGACCATAAGACGGGAACCTTACCAAGTGAGGGCTCCTAATTACCACAGCTGGGCGTAGGCGGGTTGGACTAATGAGTTTATCTGCAACACCTGTGTCAATTAGCTGGTAACAAAAGACAGGTCGGCGAGCTCAAGGACGCGTTAACGCTGACCCACTTACAGCCGCATGCGGCCATTCATTCTACCACTGCGCACGGTGCCCAACTAGGGCAGGG
This sequence comes from Merluccius polli, assembly GCA_030340625.1. Taxonomy (NCBI): domain Eukaryota; kingdom Metazoa; phylum Chordata; class Actinopteri; order Gadiformes; family Merlucciidae; genus Merluccius; species Merluccius polli. The sequence goes on from JAOPHQ010001205.1 coordinate 77,374, forward strand.
GGGGAATCATATTATCATGATAATCATAGGGACTGTAGCGCAATATCGACAACATATTATTATGCTGATGAATTCAAAACGACAGTCTTAACAGTCCGAACGAGGGCCACTATAGAAATGTATGATATCACGCGTCTCTTGCCAAACCTCAATGAGACTTCCTGAATAAAGAAAGGTTGAATAGAAAAATACAATAAAATAATGGCCATCATACTAAAAACATATTTTTTCCTTTTTCTTTGATATCAAACCTCATATTTTTACCATTTCAAGTGCATATCTTGCCGCCATAATTCATGTGGACCACAAAAGCAGGTATTACAACAGGTCAAAAGCTTTACTTCATGACTATACAACCACTGCACCACTCAGAGACTATTATATCCAGTGTGATGTTGAATTATTGCTCGCCCCAATGCGAAACCCCATTTCATATATTTGGTAACTCTTTGACAGCATGCACTCCCATAATACAAGAATTCAACAAATGGGTCTATTTTCTCTCTTCCTGCCTCTAGCTGTTTTTCCCTCTCATTTCTCTTTCACTCTATTTGCTCCATGTCTTCCTTCCCTGCTCTTCATCATGTCTCTCCATCCGTCCAATCTCCTTCTGTTTCACCTATAATCAACCCTTTTTTTTAGCGCTTCAGGGTGCCAATGCAAATTTGTCTCCTCTGTCTCTCTCTCTCTCTCTCTCTCTCTCTCTCTCTCTCCCTCTCTCTCTCTTTTGCGCACGCTCTGGCTCTGGCTCTGGCTCTTGCTCACTCTCTCTGTCTCTCTGTCTCTCCCTCCTGCTTCTCACTCATGTTGCACCCTTTTTTCCTCTTCTCTTTCTCTCATTCTCTCTCTCTCCCTCCCTCCCTCCCTCCCTCCCTCCCTCCCTCCCTCCCTCCCTCCCTCCCTCCCCCCCTCTAAGTTCCCCCTGCTGTGATGGCGTGATAGTGGGATAGTTGTTATGGAAATAATAACCTGATGCGAAGGCATCGTGTTGTTTTCTGCTGTCCTCCACTGCTCCGCGGGGCTCCACCGCAGATCAATCATGTTCCATAATATCAGATATCACCACAACCACTGCAAGGTAGAACTGGAGAGCTCCACTGATACCCTGATCCAGAGCCAATTGAGACTGCAACGCTGTAAGCATTGTGCACCCCAAACAGTTCACAGCCTTTTTTTGTTTTGTTTTTTCATAAATGATGAATATAAAACGGCGTCTGAAGGTCAAGTCTGTGCTTTGTTTACACTGGGTGCCATGCAACCCCAAAATGTTTGGTGATAATGACTCCATTGAATTGCCATCATGGCATACCAAATGCCACGGCATTTACATATGCCCTAAGGTTTGTTTTTGTTTTTGATTGATATGGTTGAAAGGTCTCATTGTCATTAATTTAGCTAACCTTCGGATGAACAAAACACATCAATAGCCTAACTTTGTAATCTGAATGCCTGTGAGTTTTAGATGTTAATGGTTAATTGACACTAGCGATCGTAAAACAATCGATTGCTATGGCTTCATATAGAATTTGCAAAAACACAAATAAAAATAGATTTCAATTGCAGCCAATTAAGAGATTCACACAAAAGAAATACAATTATACAGTTTAAAAACAATTATTGTAGTAAACCAATATATTACCAAAGGGTAAATATATCACAGGTGCGCCCCTAACAATGAGATACACCGGCCGAGCACAGTTCAGTCAATTCAAATCAATCAATAAAGAACACATGGACACTTTAAAAGTTGTGTTTAAAAGATTGGCAGATGCAACCCTAACCATTTACCTTAGTTACCTTAACGCACAACCAGCTCCTTCTTCCAGACGTGAGCATGGGAATGGGAAGTCGCTCCAAAACACCGCCGGTTGACGATCTTTTCCAAAACCACTTGTTCTGCGAACGTTATATAACATAGGTAACACTTTCAGATCAATGTTCACGAACCAAGTCACGTATTCGCTTTATCTTTCACTTCACTTAACTTTAGTAACGTCACTCTCATCGTCGTCTCGTAAAGGGAAAGAAAATGAAGGTTAACCAACTAAGGTAGCGGTAGGCAGGTCTTATCAAAAAATACTATTGCCTATTTGACAAAACAGATTTAAAAACACAACTGAACTGATTGTCCAAGTGATTGTCTCTGGGTTGAAGGCACTTTTCCAGCACACATTCATATTTCTATCATATTAGTTATAGTAATACATTTGTTTATTCATTATATATGTGTCTATATAATGTATTTGTATCACTTTATATTCTTAGTATTGTTTAGTTGTAACCCATATTAATGGGGGTTACACAATCTCATACACACCTCCCTTTCCCCTCTGTATATCCCCTTGTCCTTTTATGTGTCTCTGTCTACTTTTAGTTGATAACAAAACCAAAACTGTCTCATTTTAATAATAACAAAAAAAGGCTACTGCCAGTGTACTACAGGATACACACTCACTCTCTCTCTCTTTCTCTCTCTCTCTCTCTCTCTCTCTCTCTCTCTCTCTCTCTCTCTCTCTCTCTCTCTCTCTCTCTCTCTCTCTCTCTCTGTCTCTCTCTGTGTCTCTCTCTCACTCTCGCTTTCTCTGGCTGCTCACTATCAATGGTTTCCACCCACTCTCTGTCAAAGCCAGAGCCACATATATACACACACACAGTATCCAGCTGTCAATCATTTTTACATTGAGTGTGTGTGTGTGTGTGTGTGTGTCCCATTGCTCTACCAGCAGTGGTAAAATCTGTCATCTGCCATATGAGTCAACTGTCAGAGGGGCTTGAGACGGAGAAACACACACACACACAAACACACACACACACACACACACACACACACACACACACACACACACACACACACACACACACACACACACACACACACACACACACACACACACACACACACACACACACACACACACACACACAAGGGACCCTACAAACAAATGAGAGCAGAAGGCTCAGGGTGTATTTTAAGACCCCGGGTTGTCCTGTCCACACACGGTTCTGGGTGGACAGCACAGGATGGAGGGAGACAGGCAGACAAAGAGAGAAGGACAGACGATGGAGCGGGAGGGGAGAGGAGACCTTCAATGGGAATAAGTGGCAACCAGAAGCAGCGATAGAGAAAGTAGTGAGAAGAGAAGAGAAGAAAAGGAAAGAATGAGCAATACTTTGTGGCAGCGATGTGGGGGGAAGGTTTTTATGATTATGAAGCTGTTCAGAATGTCTTTTAGGTTGAGCCAAGTGTTTTTGAGTATGAGGATGAGGGAGAGAGAGAGAGAGAGAGAGAGATAAGGAGGTATGGACAAAGACACGAAGGACAAGATGTTACAGAGCGTGCCCTGGAGGTTGGGCTCTTGCATGTTAAACACAAGATGCAAAAAAAATATGACACCACCTTATCTTAAATCATCCGTTGACAGGCAAGGAAAAAAAAAATCCCATCAAAAACAGAGCGGGAAAAGCGAGCAACCTTGAGAAAGGCACACAAAATTAGCCGTTCACATCGAAAATGGTACAGCCCACTCTGAACTCTGTCCATGTGTCTTCATTTTAAAAGTTTGAACTTTTGAAATGTTGTCCATTCTCTCCGATTCACGATGGTTTTGTCAGATCATCATCAACTACATGGGGATTATTCCCTTTTGTCACCACTCACACAAATTGGACATGGTTGTGTGAAAATGGCTGTACAACTCTACATTGTAGTCGACGATGGAGATATCCGATTATTGTTGTCGCCTAGCAACCATATGCCCCCTTGTTTTCACAGTTCGAGTACCTTCGCTCTTGCTATCTGAACGCTCGCTATCTGAACAGCCCAAGACAGCTTCCTGCTTTGCACAGGAATCTGTCTCACACCAAAAGATTAATTTGCACCTGTGGGCGTTCAGGCCGCTGGCGGCGCGCTGCCCGGCCGTCGCCGGGAGGCGGACCGCTCAAGCGGCGCCGCAGACGCCACCTTCGGTTGTGACCAATATCAAGTTTGTGGTAGAGCTCTCGGCAGCCCAGAAAAGCATGGTCGAATAAACTGTTTTCCATGTTTTCCATGTTTCCCCTGTTTATTATTTAGTAAGGAAAGTAATCTTCCAAACAATTGACTTGCGGCTATTGTATGCATGGCAACATAATTGGAATCAAAGTTGAGTCTAATCTAATAATCGAATCAGATTCATATTGTTGGCCCAGTATGTTTCCACACACAAGGAATTTGACCTGTTTCTTCGCTCTCAGTTAAGGTGACTGGATTTCTGAAAAAACTGGAATATTTGTAGTTTGGCGGTCCATATACCAACAAAATATCTGGATGTTATTATTTCTGAAATAATAAAAGGGGACATATTTACATATTTGCCTATTGTTATCATGATAAATGTAGTATGTAGTAAAAGATTGGGAAGTACAATGCCCAATGGTTTACGATGATGTGTTTTAAGCTTTGCTAAACCAGCCAAAAACAACGACTCGAATAGGGAATGGTTCTATATTGTATTGATAGCCTGTTGTTTATGTCGTGCCGGCTTATGGTGTAAAGTTGATAGATAGACACCCGTGTAGCGAGGACCCCTCACAGCCTATCAGATAGACACCAGACTAACTACCAACTGTCTAGAAATACATATTCATCTATTATATTATATTAAGAACCTTTGCCATTTCAAAATATCATATATTTTAAAAATCCTATTTTTTTAAATGGGGATATTTCCAGGGAAAAGCCACCAGAAACTGGAACTGTCCACACAAGGAATTTGACCTGGTTCTTCGCTCTCAGTACACAATACAACAAAGAGAAATGAAGATCATGTTTCTGTTTGCGTCTATGTTTGTGTCCCAGTGGACAAAGGCTGATTATAGCTCTGGGAAACCAAAGACACCAACAAATAGTTTCTCCTCCATGTTCGCTAGAAACTAGCGCTGGAGAAAGTACAATCCAGCGCTGCTATTGGCTGCTGCTCCAGCGCCGACGCCACTAGTGCTACGGCGACCGCCGCTCCTCGTCGCCGGCACTCTTTGAAAATCAATGGCTGCCGGCCACTTTTGCTGCTCATGAATTGTTTGGTGTGACCACACAATTAGACGTGACTAGTTAGACATCCACTGTGTCTGTGGATGTCTATAATAACT
>JAOPHQ010001205.1:90000-91065 GCA_030340625.1 Merluccius polli
TTATTACTCCTTCACACTGTCTCTCTCTCCATCTACAGTTCTCCGTGAGTGTTGTCAAACTGAGATAATTATAGGTTCGGGAATCGCACTGACAAACCTTGTGTGCGCACGCATGTGCCATTTGGTCTGGTGTGTGTGTGTGTGTGTGTGTGTGTGTGATGTGTTGGTTGTGCTAGAGAGGGTTTGGTGTGTTGCATTAAGGGTGCGTATTGAGTGTGGTCAACACATATTTATACAAAACATCCTTGACATGAGATGGCAACGACATTCTCATAACAAGATTTGTCTCGTGGGGATCGATTTAAACCAAGTGAGACTGGATACCGTAATGAGAAAGCCAGTATTAGGTAATTGTTGCTGAGGATACATTGTTTGGCTTTTAAAGTGGTGGGCAATCTCGAATATTATCAGTTTCGTTCACTTGTGCGACCACCTATGGTGACAAGCGGTAATTGCAGGTGTGTTTGGCCCTCACTTCCATGGCTTCCCAGAGAGTCCTATATCACTTACTATTCACTGAATAAAAAATGGTATTTAAAAAAAAAAACAGCAGGAAAAAACAATAAGCCACTTCACACACAGTTTCTCCGTCTCCCTTTCTGGCAGAACTACCACTGCTGGGTGATGAAAAAACGCGCATCTACCGCTTGTGCGCCGCTTGTGATTTTTTTAGGCGGGAAAGTCGCCACCGACACCAGTTCATAACATTCATAACACTGCAAATGCAAGGGCTTTCATCAGTGGGCCATAGGCTCAATCACCGTTGTGTTACCTCATTCAGCGATAGTGACTTAACAGACACTAATTTACATGAAAATTATTTACATGAAAATTTTACATGAGATTACTTTAGTAATCCACACTATGCTATTACTCACATGGTTATCTTTTGTATTTGTCTCTGAAAGCCTGGGTATGTGTTTCTCATTCACCCGTGGGCACAACAACTTTATATAAGGATATGGCACATAGAGCTAATATTAGTCTTGGGTACATCTATTTTCTCTTTTTCCTGGCTTTCTACATCCCTGCCACATTCACCATATTTCCCACGCTCTCTCTCTC